>QEYC01000199.1:0-83943 GCA_009935795.1 Pholiota adiposa | reverse complement strand
TATACCAAATGTCGAACTTGGAGTAAGTTAGCAGTATTGTCATTACAATTGAAATTCCCACTACGACAGAATGGAGTATGGGTTCACGTATCGTACAACCGTGACACAAAATGGCGGCGATTCGCCACCTATTGCCACCGAGGTCACTCCCCGTGCTGTGTGACCTATGTTTCTTATGCTCCGAGATCGCAGACTGTTTCATGTTTCCTCACCCCTTCGTCTCCCTCAATCTCTTCTTTTGCATCTTTCCATCATCTTGCTCTCACCTACAACTGTTGCTATGACTGTCATTCTTGGGGATTGTGCTGTTACTTACTTGGCTGTTGATAACTTGGCCTGTCCTTGTTTGTCTACTCGTAGTCTCCCTGCTGAATTTCTCGCGGCCTCTGAAACACCTGGCGCTGTTCGACGGTCGTTCACTTATGCTATCCCTGGCGGGGCTCGAACGGAAAATATTATCTTCGCAGTTGTTGAAGATTGTCCGGCGGATGTTTTGTTCGATGCAGCGTGGCTTATGGAGAGAGGGATTTTTAGTGGTATCTACCTAAACAAAAGGCTACGATCTCACGCACCTCAACAACGTCTTCTTATTGGCTACTTAACGTACACATAAATTTGAAGACAAACGTTAAATCTGATTGGTTGATCGTATAACCGGCTGTAACCGGCCGCGTCTGCCGCCTTAACTTGGAATGCAATGGTATTGTCTCTTCATCTCCTCTGCAACGACTAGGGATGCCGAAGTTCGGTTCTGAACTGGCGCAGAGAACTGGAACCGGCCGAACCGGACCGTCGGTTCTGGTTCAGTCCGGTTCTGGTTCGGGCATTCTGGCTGACGGTTCGGTTCTCAGTTCTGGGAATCTCCAGAATGCCAGAACTGGGTCCGAACCGGTTCGAACCGACCTTTATTCACCCAAATTTTCAGAATTATTGAGCAACAATTGAATGCGCTACGGCGAAAATAAATCAGAACCGGCGAGAACTGACACACGGCGCCAGCACGGCGAGTCTCGGCATTTGCCGAAATGCACCATCAACCGTTTGTTGATGCTCGATGTTGAACCTCGAACCTCAACATCGTCTCCTCGCCGCGTCGCCGATCTCCCCAGCGTCCGTCCCGCATCCAAGACCGATGAATTCGGGGAAGGAGGAAAGAAAGGGAAGACCCATAGGATGGGAGATCCGTGAGGTACACCTACATGAGCACGCAGACTTATGTTAGACACTGACCGCCTCCTTCCTCTCCAGGACGCTGACGCCCTCACCAACTCACTCATCCGCAAGCACAGAATTCCATGCCCCTTCTCCAAGTTTCTGCACCAATCACTGTCAACACCCCGTCTTGCTCATATCAACGCACTGCCTGCGTGGCAGGTTGGCTTGCCGACACTGACACGGGCATGCTCAGGCAATATTCATGTCTACATTTCATCTGCGTGGATGTTGGGTGGTCTCGTACGTCTCTATGACGTCTCGTCGACGTGTACCACGCAGCAAAGCCGCAACAAATGGGACAGGCAGCAGAACGACGGCTACGATGCGAAGATGTGCGGGTGTTTGACTTCTTCCGCAAATGTGAGAACCAGTACGTGCTTTCTCCTTGTCGACATGCAGCCCCGTTCTTGTTGACTCTTGCCCACATAGTAAACCAGTCCTCACCATGGCCTTGACCCGCAGCCCATCACCTATCGCCAGGCCGCTCGCCTATAAGATCAATTTTCACTGTGAGCGCGGGATTTTGAACGCGTCAAGTACGGGCACTCCAGTACTTCCATGACTGTAATAAGATCTTCACAGGCGCCGCGGGAGGATGCACTCAGACATAGGACATGTTAGAGGGCGAGGATGAGGGAATGACTTGTTGTCATCGTCCTCTCTGCCGGTGATTATCAATATTGTCTATGCTCCATTTATTACTAACATCTTTTCCTTAGTCTAGACAACTCAATGTGTACTACATGCGCCGTCTGCGAGAGTGCTGTGGCAAGCTACAGGTGGCTGCAGACCATCTCCTTGTCTAAGGAATGCTGCACTTGCAGTGTTCCGCAGCATGGAGATGCAGCGCGGTCACTTATATGGCACATAGGCCTCTTCTTGGCCGCCTTTTTCGTCGGTTCGATGGTTCGAACCGGTCCCAGAACTGGACTGAACCGAGAGAACCGGCGCTGTCGGTTCTGGTCCAGTTCGGTTCCGGTTCAGGTGGTTCTCCTGTCGGTCCAGTTCTTGGTTCTGGCTGGAGGGGTCAAGAACCGGACTGAACCGAACTTCGGCATCCCTAGTGCCAACGACGAGACCTGTCATGAGCTGGCACGAGAAATACGTGTAGCACATTCACCAGCCACGTTCGATGTCTTGCTTTCATCAAGATTTCATTTTGCGAGCCCGTTCTACGAGCTTACCACCCTGGCACCTCCCCTGTCACGCGAGAGCTGGCAGAAGCTGGCACAAGAAATATATGGAGCATCTTTGCTAAGTTGCTTATGTGTGTAACAGCTCTCAATTGAGGAGCCCATTTTTACGAGTGAGCTTATACGAGTGACCCCTGAAGGCCTGACGAGCGACAACGGCTCTCAGTGCACAAGCTTCGAGCAGCTTCGAGCTACCCATGAGCTTACATACACAAATATCCACCTCCCCTCAACTCCCCTGCTACGAGATTTTGCACAACTTTTCACGATAAATATTGCTTTGTTCAATTTTGTTGTCTGTGCGCATCTAACACGAGCTTCCACGTGCAGGGGTCTTGAGAAATCGACGAGCGGAGTCCGGACACGAGATTGTTTCTGGGCCCAATAGATAACTCATGAGCGAGGATGCGAGGTGCGAAGCTCCGAGCTGACGAGCAAATCTCTCGCATCTTTGTTTTCTACGGGCATCGTGAAAATTTAAATTAGATATAATTCATTGAATAATAATGTCGAAATCCTCCGTGCCAATGGCACGGGTCCCTTGCTAGTGTGTATATATTTATGTTGTTATCTGTATGCTGACGAACTACTCAGCTTCTCCGTTGGACGAGTCTATCGTGCCTACATATCTGATATAAACAATAACATAACCAATATAAACTATCATATATCCAATGTCATTCAATCGTGTTCTGTTGATTCCAGCGTTATCCATCGAACATTACGCGTTGGCACTGGATTTGTGGAGGGTTCGAGCACGGACACGTCGTTAAGCGCTTCCCAAGGTCGCGACTTTCTCCGTATCTTATGTTTCGGACAACGAAGAACTGGTGTTCATGCATCTGTGTTTTCAGAAGATGAACATGTTATGCGTACGTCCCTTTCTCTGCACGGTCTCATTTGGAATGAGAATTTATCGCTGCAAAAAAATCGAGCTATGCTGCTATGTCACTTGATTATTGGTGAATGTGTTTCTAGAACACTCGCTCTTGAAAATGGCCAGCATTTATCTTATATGGACAGTTCTGCTTGTTTTTGTATTGCTGCGGATTGTTGAACCTCGCGATGTTACGAGCTGTTTAAATTTCTGTTTCAATCAAGTACTCTTGCAGAGCTAACTACTTCTGACTTGATTGCAGTTATTGAAGCTACAGGCATTCAAGGCCCTTACGTTAGCCGTAAAAATCTCCGAAGGAAGCTTCTCGCTGCTTTTGAAAAATACAGTTCGTATTCCCCAGACACTCAGACTGAAATCATTGCTCGCCAAAACCATTTTGATCCACTTATACAGATTTTTAAAGGGATTCATTCGTTGAAGCTTGACAAAGCTTTGAGCTTGTTGCTGTCCCACGCGTTGTTCTTGACAATTGCACCAGGAAGGAAGATGCTCATCGCGAATTGCTGTATCATGTTGTTGACGGTAATTGCTTGACGAGCCCCAAAGGCGCTGCATGTGAAGTCGTAAGTCAGTTTATTTTAGGCGAAGATGATGATTTGAGCGAAAGCGCTTGTAGAGTCATTTTGCTAGAGATTCCCACTACGACAGAATGGAGTATGGGTTCACGTATGTACAACTGTGACATAAAATGGCGGTGATTCGCCACCTATTGCCACCGAGGTCACTCCCCGTGCTGTGTGACCTCTTTGTTTCTTATGCTCCGAGTCCCCAGACTGTTTCATGTTTCCTCACCGCTTCGTCTCCCTTCAAACTTTTCTTTTGCATCTTTCCATCATCTTGCTCTCACCTACAACTGTCGCTATGACGCGTTGGTGCTGGATTTGCGGAGGTTCAAGCACGGACACATCCTTCAGCACTTCCAAGGTGACTTTCTCCCGTATCATATGCTTTGGATGACGAACGACTGGTGTTTATGCATCCGTGTTCTCAGAAAAAATTTTGAAGAACATGAAACAATGCGAAGTACATAGTTACAGTTTCGACTCCATCTTGTTTAGTTCTCAGTCAAACAGACGAAATGTTTTAAGTACTCAAGGAAAAGAGGGGAGCCCGTGAAAGAAATTGGTAGTACAGATATAAGAAACAATCTGTAGCAGTCTGTAGCTGGTCGTAGTGGGCTCTGCCGCGCCAGCGGCCCTGCGAAGCGTAATTATTGTCTGTACCGCATGGCATGAAGAATATATATTGAAACTACTCGTAAGGGTATATAATAAGGACCTGTTTAATAACCCATTTGCCTCTCATGTCGTCGCACTACTTCCAACTCTTCCTCAATATCCGGGTCGTCCCCGCATGTCCCGTATGAAACACAATATGAATATCGATAAGTATCTCTATCGTTCCAACTCTCACTTGACCGGACATAGACCCATCTGAACCCCATCTTCATCGCGATTAACAACGGAGAGAGCAATATCGCAAGCGCGGCGAATATCAAAGGCGCAGCAACGATCTGACCTGGTCCCAGCACCGTACCTCCGAGCGCCCCAGCACGCATCGCATGCAAAAGGTCAATGCCGTGCAGGTCGACGTTGTGCTTTTGGAGAATGGCAGTGCCGATGGTCCCCGAAAGCGTGCCTACTACCACAGAGCTGACCAGGCTGAACGGCCACCAGAGGTTCCCTTGTTCGTCGTGAGGCATGCATTGGGAAATGAAGCCGAAAATTAGGGTTGCGATTATACCTCCTACAGCGCCGATTTCAGCTGCAGTGGCGTTGTTCGTGTAGTGTGCATGATGCGCCGCGCGAAGGATGGCGTTTCCTGCTAGACTGACGTCCCAAAAAAAAGAGCGTTAAAAATCGACATCTTTCAGTACATTGGAGAATGGATACTGACAGCATGATTGCACCATTCGCAGCAGTGAATGCGAAGCCCAGGCAGAATAAAGGTCTGCGATGGTTATTGTCAGCGTTCTTGCGTACTTCCTAAAGGTAATCGAAGTATGCACTCACACAACAATAAGGACAAAAATAAGGAAGCCAGGGATACCATATACAAGGCAAATCCAAAGCGCCGTTAGCACGTCGACAACAATAGAGCCCACTGTCCGTAGCCCTCTTCGAAGTCGTCTCCGCCTTGGTGCCTTTACAACAGCATTCGGTCCCTTCAGAGGGTCGGCGGCCTCAAGGGCAGACGGAGAGGGCGACGAAATCGCGGATGGTGCGAGATTTGTTTTCGCATCTCCTGAGTCGGTGGGTAAATCGGAGGTGGCCATGCTTGAAGTCTTGAAGTCCCCTGTAGATGTTGATCAGCCATTATATAGTTTTTTGCAAGCAGTGGCTCGCGGCCCGATGTGACATTTGCCACTGATGGGCGCTTTAATTGCAAGCGTGCATGACTATCCTATCAGTATCCCCATGGCATTTACAGTGCTCAGTGGCAGTGACTGTTAGCGATTGGTTAGCGACTCCGGGTCCTTCGGAATAGACGCGGCCAAGAACATACTAGATTGTGCATGGACTTAGCGCTGACAGCGCTTTGGACACCGCGAATCTGCCAATAAATGGCCCCGACGCGTACTCTAGCTCCGTTCTGTAGTTTCAAAACTTGTACTGTACCACATGTTCCCTAGAACCAGAGAACGAACGTTCAAGAGCTTCAATGAAAACGTTAATGCCATTCGATAAGGATTTTTCAAGGATTGCTCCGCTTTGACGCCGAGACAGCGCTCAAATACTGCCACTCAATGTTGCACACCATTCATATTGAAAGTAATGTAAGTTAGTATTAGCCGCGCAATTCATGCAATAGGGGTGAATGCAGAAAGAAAATTGTCAGATTATTATTCATCCAAAGTTATTCATGTTCCGCTCGTAATCTAAGGATATTCATGAGGTGCTCCTAACATCGCATAGTAGGATATGTGTACAAAGGCGACTACAATATGTACTATAGTAGGAAGTTTGTCATACATTCAAGCTATGAGCCGCCTTTCCTTAACCAAAACCTGCCCTATTGACGCTCGATCGAGTCATTAAGCGCCCGTTGTGTGATCCAATTGCTCTATAAATAGGGGTCGGCAAGCCGAGCCGGCCCACAAAGTACAGTACTTCCTTGAAGTTCCTTCTCATCCTGATACTTACCCTCGACTGTACATTCTTCACAAACAGTCATACGCCTTTCACATTCCTTGAATGTACTTGCATTTATGGTTCGCAATCATCTGATAAACACACAGCCTCGTGAACAGGCTTGGAATAGCCCCTCTAAAAGAGGCTGTCGTTGACCTGCGGAGGAATCCTCGATAGGTAATCCCCGCCAGGGTCGATTTCCTCTTTAGAGGGGCGGTCACTGGCCTGATAAGCACAAGTATATGTGAATTTGAGGAGCGCACGGCCTCGGTATCCATGGTCGATAATTGTGTCATCCTTGTTCTTTGCGAATCCAATCCACTTCTTTGTGCACCTGCACACCTGCTTCTACGAGCGCTTAGCCACGTTGCCTCACACCGACCCTATAAAATACATCGTAGTGGCTAATTATGGTCTCACTTTCACTCTCCTCCGAGTCATACCCCACACAGCCTTTGGTGGCCGAATCACTGTATATCATGAAGCTCCTTATTACATTCCCTGAACTGTCTTTAACAAAGAGCTCGGACACAGAAGACTCAGAAAATCTCATACGCCATGATCGTTATTACTTTCGTCAGTCAGAAATGGCGATATTCAAGGTAGCATCATTACGATTCTTGTCCGTACAGTATAAGTTCACTCACAGCAAACCCTGTTCAGGTCGAAGGTCGCCTGTATAAAGTGCACCGTCACTTCTTCATACGCGAATCAGAGATATTCGAGTCAATGTTCAGTTGTCCGTCTGATCCGTACGGAGGTCAAGATGGGTGCTCTGACAAAAAGCCGATACACCTCCCGGAAGTAACGTGCCTAGAGTTCGAAGCTTTGCTTGATTTTTTCTACTACGGGTATGCAAATATTCCTCACCTATTCCGGACCCAATATAACTTATAATACGGCCCTAGGATGTTCGATGTTAAGAACCCAGCAAGGGCCACCACACAGCTTCATGCTCCGAGAGAGAGGTGCGCACCACTTAACCTTTAAATTCTTCGCCTCATCCTTTGAATACCTACCAGCACGTCGAAAGCAGCCAAAAGATACTCAACCTGCTCTCTATCTCACTTCGATACGCCTTCGACAACATCATCCAAGAAATCCTCGTCTCCATCGACGTCAAACGCGACAGCGAGATCGACCCCGTCTCCAAGATCCTGCTGGCGCTGAAGCACGATGTGCTCAAGCATTGGCTGCTCCCTGCTTTTCAGAAGCTGCTTTCGCGCCCGGAGTCGCTGACGAAGGAGGAGATTCAACAATTAGGGGCTGGCAAAGCGGCGATCATTTCTAATAAGCGAGAGGAAGGCATACGGGGTGGCGGAGAAGATTTTTTTGCTGCAGGGACTCCGGCCGCTGTCATGGACGAGATACCTATAGAGTTTTTCGTTGAGAATTATTAGTCTCCATCTTGTCGGATTGTTTCGTGCCCTCTCGAATGTAAATAACGGATTGAATTGAATACATCGACAACAGAGATATGACCAGAAATATTCCTGCTAAGGATGGGAAATAATAATGAATACTACAAAACATTTAAAGACAGATGGACGGCTCACCAATGTATCAGGACGACGCCTCTATCCCTTCATCTACTACTTCCCAACCTTAAAACGTCGGCAAGATCATCCAGCTCGGACATAGTTGCATGCACCTTGACCCCAAGGACCTTCAGCGAGGACAAAAGCGATGGATCATCGAGACAACTAGATATTTCGGCGATTTCTTCGTCTGTTAGGGCCCTCGACGCGACCGAGTCGGAACCGCCATCCCGCTCGCTTGATGGGCTACACCGGAAGTCAAAAGAAGGAGTCAAACACGGAGGCACCTCCAAGTTTCCAGGGTGACAATCTTGCTGCAGACGGAGAAAATCCTCGACCGTCATGAGTGGACCCCAAGGATCCGTCTCCACCTCCACCTCCGCTGGAGAAGGCGTGTCGACGCGTGGCGGAGAGAGAGAGTCAGCGCTCGACTCGGAGACGCTCCAGGCGGGCGACATCGAATACCCCAGCGAGTCGTGAACACTAGCCACACTGTCGTACGAACAATTCGAAGACCCATATAGACTCCGACGAGAACCATTGGCATAAGGGCGCCTGCAGCTGGCTTCGTAGTCATGATGCATGGCCAGCGCTTCCGTCACGTCAATGTAGGACATGAACCGAGAACTAGGCGATCTGGCACGTTGGGGTATATGTGTCATTGGGAACACAGACGGGTGAGGCGGCGGCGCCTATTATGTATTACAAGACAGAAAATGTCATGAAAAGAGAAGAAAGAAGAACAGTTGGCACATGGCACTCGCCTTTCTCGAATAGGGCTTCAAGTTCTTGGTCTGACGCGTCGGTTGATGGGTAGCTCGTCGAAGCGACTCCACGAGACTGACCTTCGTCGGGTCTTTTGAATCGTGTTTTGGACGTGGGAGGCGAGGCATTGCTTTTTACGGAGAGAAAGCGAGCGAAGAATTATAGGCTGCGGACGAACAAGAAGAGCACTAAGGTACCCAACATCCGATGTCCATGGCTATGTCAAACAAGTAGCGCCCAAAAAATTCTCCTGTAAACAAATATATAAATACCTGTCAAGGATCTTTAGCGAAATTCCGTAACGCCTCAAGCCGAATATTTCTCGAATAAAATCAGAGGAAAGATTCGAAATCATGGAACAACAGGGACATATGTATCTTGTATTTATCGATGAGATATCATCCAGTGAGCTTATGCAAAGACTGAAAATACTGTGAAATGCCTCACAGACAAATGTCAGTCTCAACTATTGCTTGATTCCATTCTTCCAATACAGTGAGCATATCATTTGGATAAAATTGGTGAACATGCAGAGTTGTCATTACAATTAGTGTTGAAACGTCGATGACTTGACAAGTACCAGAGCGAACGGATAGCGATGGGTTCATGATCTTCATTGACACCATGGGCACCTGCTTGTCACACTTCAACATGAACTATCAATCGTACGTTAGCGATACTAGGAAGCACAACAGTCTTCGTATCGCCCATCCAATATTGCTCACGGGTATACAACATCATCCCCTGATATGTATCATATGAAATGTATAATGCGTAAAAAAGCATGGTCGTCAGAGCATACAGCGGTTTTTTGTGGGCATATAGATACAAAAAACGCTCAGAACTAGATGATACGCTTGGTTCAGTACACCTGCAAGACTCTACGAAAGCAAAGCAACGCACCCTCAGAGCCTGGAAAAACCACTTGTTCTTTCCGCTTGTGTATCGGTCCTCAAACAACTTCTTCACGACCTTCTTGGCCTCCTCTCGTTGCGATGGCTCCTTGAAGGTATCGGATGTCACGGATCCCTTGAGGCCTTCGAGCTCGAGAGCGTAACGGGTGGGGAACAAGTGGGAGTAGTTGATGACCTAAATGGAATCCAGAACGTTCAGCACTTAGATCGAAAGATGCCCACAAGACCACAAATCCAACGCACCTTGATGAAAGGCTTGACTTTGCTTCTCAGTCCAACCTTCTTTTGGCCCATGCGCCTCGTCACTTTTCTAGGGTAGCGCTCGATGCCAGCAACGATGGCGTGGGGAAATTTCCTCTCCTTGGTGCCCTCATCCAACTGCTTGATGACGACGACCTTTTTGCCGGCTTGACGGCCTTGGAGGACGATTGCTACCTGAGTGGGGTGATAGGTAAATATACCAACGAAATTTCACGCGTTTCGCATACCTTGCCGGGCTTGTATACTGTACGAGCATAAGTCAGACCTCCATGGACGGCGAGAACTGCGATGCGCACCTTTAACCATCTTGATGAACGGCGACGAGCTTGATTACGGCTGTTTGGGACGTTGGTGAGGGCGGATTCTGTGGTTCCGGCAACTCCCGAGGTGGCTTGCTAGTTGTTGAAATAAGGTTTACATCCTAATTAGGCAGGTCTAACTTTGTGTGAACTTCCAACTTCGCCTCTGCCTTACCATAAGCGCTTTCAATGGACGTTTAATATCTAGGACATCCACTCTTCCAACCGAAATGATGCATCCTTCTATGTTCGTCGGCCCCAAATTCTCAGAGCCCTTAGACTTCTACGCTCCACTTGCGCCTGAAACCGCCATTCATCGTTTGCAGCTAATGTGACGAAAGAGGCTCATATTATCGATCAGACTATACTGAATATCCTGAGCTTAGAATCTACCGCCACCACTTGGGTGCGATCACTCTGCGCGTTCTTACGCCACGCAATTTGAGTCTATGCTCCTGTGTCCACATCCATCGGCAGTGACTGATTCTGCCTCGGTTACCAGTCGACCAAGGAAGCTATAACGGCCGTCGAAGCAGAGCACTGGTAAGCACTTCTCAGAAAGTAGGCTTCAGACAGTAAGCTTAATCCAGGACGCTTGTACAAACCTCTTTTTAGAACAAGTAGTATCGAGTTTGCTTTCTCCGTGGCTTCGCCTCGGCCACCTTTCTGGGTCAACTCGCCCTCCTTCTACGTAGATTGACACCTTGATGGCTTCGCACTGACAGTGGATGTTGTTGATCTTATGTGCTACTCCTGAGCACGAAGAGTGAACATCTCGCACCCTACTCTCCTCCGACCGATAGGATTCGGCGATATGTCAATTAATACACTGTTCGAAGCCCATTCATTGTGGAAGCCAACATGCCTCATGCCAATATCAAAACTATGGACAGATTTATCAGTGCGCTGGTGTGCGCAAGTCCATGGTAGCATGTTCGGGTGCTGAAGAGAACAATGCAGCCAATCCTATGTAGCGTTCTGAATCAAAAATAGCATAGACTACTTGGTTAGCGCAATAGCTCTGACCTGGGATGCGCTAGTCCAATCAGAAGTCAGCGTCTGGGCGCTTCAGCGGCTGTATCTCGTACCCCACCTGTCAGCATGCCAGACAGGAGAAACTCCAAACTTTGAGGTTCGCAACTTTGAGTTTGTATCTTCATGTACGACTCTCTGATAGGCTTTAAGGAGCGCAAAGCATATCGGCAGGTGGCAGACAACAAATAAGACAATAGTCTTTCTATTGGAGTCCAACCTTGAAATCAAGGCTCACACGTAATCAAACGGGAGGAATCCAAGGTAATAGCGATGGTAATAGGAAACGGCGTAGTGTCCAAGAGTGTATAGTAGGTAGAAGGGTAGGATATGAGCATGGCGGACGCAAGAAACGAGTGAGCATGCGTTAGGGATAGATAAACGAAGGTGAAGATTTTGATGCGAGATAGGGAGAAGCAAGGTCGAGTCATCAAGTCAGCAGAGGGGGTATGAGCAAAAGCATAGCATGTATAGCCCGTTTTTCATTATCGGAGTGGTCGCCGATGAAGGAAGGATCAGAGGTTGATGTTAACTAGGATTCACATTGGTAATGAGTTTCGCGACAGATGAAGTATGGGAAATACTCACTCGGGCTGCATCCAACAACGATCAGACCATTGAAATGGTTGTTCTCGCAGCAGACAGGTTGTTGCGAGCTATGCGATGGTATAACAGTCAGATCCAAGCAAGTCAGCATAATATAATATGCGCTCACCAAGAATTGCTACCAAGTCCAAGAGCCGAAAGCGGAGAGCATTGCATGCCAATAAGGAGATCGTCGACAAGTCCTCCAATTCCAAGTCCTCCAATTTTGAGGAGACTAAGCAGGTTCCTGCCGGTTTCAGTGCCGGCCTTCGTAAGGCTGTTGCCTATTTTCTTTCTGTTAGTTGAAAGAACGCGCTCTGCAAGAGAGTAACATACAGCATTGGACAGAACCAGTGTTGCAAGAGTTCGAGATGCCAGACGGGCTGCTCCTTCGCGCAGCTACAAGCAAGACGTCAGGCAAATACAAATGGAATAAAGCATACATTGCTCACCTGCAACGCCGGTCGCGTCACGACGAACAGGAGGAAGAGGGGGAAGTCCTCGCGCCATGCGCTCAGCATTGGTGTGCGTCGGCTTAGCACCGACGGCAGTGGCGGCAGCGGCGGCGAAGATAGCGAAGGAGATGGCGAACTTCATGTTGACTAGGGTGATGAACGACGACGACGGCGGGAAGAATTTCTGCTGGCAAAGGGGGGAAGCGAAACACAGGAATCCTGGAAAAATATGGCCCAGAGCATGGCCCATTTTATATGGAGTCCCTCAATTAAATCCGGATGTGATAGCGCCGCTTGATTATAATTAGGGAAAGAAGTTTCGCCCTTCGCGTTCGTACGTAACGCCACTTTTTTTTAGAGATCTAGTGCGGCAGAACGCGAAGACCAAGTTGAAATTCAGATTTCTGCACATCCTCGGTGCCTTGCGGCAGATATCTGTGTGGTTGACGACCATAGTCAGATCGTCTGCGCTCGTTTGGGGGCGGCTATGAATTTCTTCTAGGGTGTTGAGTGGAAGGATTTGAATTACCGAATCCTTACACCCCTGACCATGCCAATCGATCGCAGCCAGGGACTTCCTGAAATGGACTAAACCACTAATGTTGGAAGAAAAACAGATGGTCTGTTGCTCTTCCAGAAGCACGTGTAACGTGTCAGAGACTACGGGAAAATGCCGCTCAACTTCCAAGGCGGAGAGAATATATCGATATCATTATGCCAGATGCATGGAAGCCTAGATGAGTATTTGAGGCTCGCAAAGACTTGGAAGGTTAACCTCCCGCTGACCGCGTACCGTCTTCCGCAAACCAAAAATTTGGACGTGTAAGAATGTCCGACATGGAGCGTTAATCTTAAAAAATCTCAGGCTGTCATGGCGGCACTGTTCATTTAATTCGTGGAGTGGGTGTGCAAGACTTTAAAGCTTTAAGCAGCGTCAAAGCCGCTCTCAAATTTCTAAGCAGTGTGTATAGAAACGAACTCTAAGGCTAAGTGCTAAAGCTTGAGATGCAATTTGAATTTTGAAGGAGCAGATGACGATGTATTTGAAATACCATTCGATTGGCAATACCCTCAGTACATAATGAATGCGGATGGCGTAGTGGCAACGTACGGCATTTTCAACTTTTTGTCAGATTAGATGCTTACAGAGCCCCGGCATGAATGGAGTGGGTCGATTGACGTTGATAAAATGTTGATGCACAATTAGGGTTCGCAGAATCGTCGACATGTTACTTTATCAGTTCCATTCCAATGGACGTTCGGTAAAATATATTCTCACAGAATGCATGTTTGATCAACGTTGAGAGTTGAAAAATCCAGATATAACGTTTACAACCTTTTTTTTTGCGAAAAAGAATGATTTCTCACTGCGTCATCTCACCTCCAGTAATGAAAGCATTGAGACTCATCGAGACTGGTCGCATTAATGCAGAAATAGATCGAAGAAGAGTCAGTGTGAGCAAGCGGAATGAAGGAGGCCCATTGACACCAGACTTCATGCACCTAGTCCAAAGTATTCGTCATACGACATCCGCAGGCATTCACAATGGTCGGTAGGATGTGCTTTTCGTCGACGTCAGACCCGAGGTACATATGCAAGGCATTGATGTTGAAGAGTGCCTCGTCAAGAGCAGAAGGGATAAATAGGATTGTCCATTGTTGTGACATTGAGACGACTTGGGAGTAGGTGGTGGACAGCGAAGTCTTCGACGTTACGGAGCGTTACGGCTGCATAACAATGCATCTAGGCAGCCGAAATGGCAAACTCCGCTATTCGGGAGCGCGGTGACAGTAATTACTTACACAAAAATCACCTGAGTTGGCTTGGAGTTGGCAGAGCGTTCCAACCTCCCTGCGATACCGTCAGAGATAGAGTATATCCGCCATGAGATAGACGAGCGTCACTATTGAGTGTTATGCATGGCGACCAGGAGAACATTCAAGAGCGCAGATTTCACAATGGACATCAAGCTCAAGATGTGTATTCGTCTCTGAGAATGATATATGCCATATCTTGACCCGAGAGGCCCAGAGGATTAAAGAATTTGACGCTCAGTCGGATAAAAGACTGGACATCGATATGAATGGAACTTGGCGGAATGTTGCCTAGAGCTTCGTTGACAAGATGCTAGTAGAAAGGTCGAGCTGAAAAGCAATAGGAGCGAATTTGTAGGAAAAGCGAAGCATTCAGAGAGAGTATACCAAAATCTGACTTCAGCTTCAGGTCCGGGCCTCGGAGAAGAGGATATTTAATGACTAGCTGCCAGTACCCCAACAGCGGCTGACACTGACATGGTGTCCATTGGCCAGCGTAGTTCGTTTGAAGTGCATTAGAGGTAGAGAGGCTGAGTGACAAGATGTTCCTTTTGACTTCCAACAGCTATGGAGGCTATCGAACAGAACGAACGTCGGTACGAAGTGGGGACAACGACAAGATGGCGACGATTCCGCCGACGAAGTGCGTTCGGGTGTTATGGCATATTATGAACGGATGCCGTCGGAGCTCGAAACATGTACGGCCAAATCGAATTTGCAGCCCCTTTGGCAAACACTCATCTTCTGTCTTTCTTTCGTCATCGTCGTCGTTGGAGAATAATGGTGTGTAATCGAATTTGTATTCATGTATTGGTTCTTATGTCGATTTTTGTCCTTTACGATGCAAGGCATCTCTACACTTTTGTCAGGAATGCAACAATCTTTTGTACCCCAAGGCGGATGAACAACGACGAATCATGGTCTACGCGTGTCGGATATGCGATTATGAAGAGATGGTGGACAATAAGTGTGTGTATAGGAATGATCTGTTGACCGTAGCAAGGTGCGTAGTTGCTTGTTTTCTCTCTCTTGAGATTTACGCGTCCTGCAGAGAGAAAGTCGGAGTCACAACGGATCTGGGTTCGGATGCTACATTGGTATGTTGTTCTTGAACTGTTGAAGGGATTGTAAAATACCAATGTGACCTTCACAGGCTCACTCCAACATCCTGTGTCCGCGATGTGGACACGACGAGTACGTTCTCGCGCTCACAACTCAATAACGTAGCTCATTGTTCTTGTTCTCTCACAGTGCCGTGCTATATCAAGATCAATCCAAACGGAAGGAGACGCGCATGATACTCTTTTACGTCTGCACCAAGTGTAATAACAGCTTCACGGACCCAACGCTACCGCCTGATAATCGACCAGAAACCACTGATGTATAACACCTTGTATCCTACCATCGGCGTCCTAGAATCTACCGTACTGGTAAGCTATCCACGCTGTTGGCCGGACGTCCGCATTGATTTGTCGCAGATACCCTGTAATAACACAAAACACGCAAAATTCATGAGCTATTCATATCCACTTCCTATCACATTCCGAACGTTCGTGGTTTTTCTTTCTGAGAGAGAAGAGTTCATGCCGTGTTTAGTGAAGTTCTGTCAGTGGGTCCCTTCTAACAGTGGCTCATCTTTTATCAGAGTCCAGACATGTAGCTATATCCTTGTCTTCCTCGGAGACGTTTATCACCAACGACTATACTGTTTACATGCGAGCTCACTGACCTCGTGAGCAGATCACGCAATGCTAGCCGGCGGCATCGACGCAGCCGTTCCGCCTGCTTACCGAGTCAGGGTCCGAATCCTATATGTTTAATAATAAAAACGCAGGTGGTCGGACTTTTTCTTGTTCGACTTCGTTGCCTCGCTCTCTTTCAGAAAAACCTCAAGAGCAGGACTTTTCGTTATAATCGTATGCTTCTGCTTCTCTATAGTCATGCGCTCATATTCAGTTGCCTAAGCCCCTGAACGTGCAGGCTTCTGACGGAAGATGTCGACCATGACGAAATTGGACGCCGAAAAGCGGGATATACAGACCTGGACACGAGAAACGAGTAGTGAGGATGAGAAGAACTCTACCGATGAGATACCTGATGGCGGTCTACGAGCATGGCTTGTAGTGTTTGGGGTGTAAGCCTCTTTCGGATTGGCCAAGCAGGTGTGAAGTTTGAAGCTTTCTACAGCTTCCTATCTCAAGTGTCTTCGTTTGGGTGCGCCTCTTTTTCGTTTCGCGGCATTCGCTTTTCCCACGAGATCTTTAAGATATACAAACGCCTATGGTGTCTACAACGGTAAGTGCGTTGTTTCTGGTCAGGATGGACGTTTAATGTTGTCAAGATTTCTACGTGCGAGAGTATCTCATCGAGACCAATACCTCATCGCAAATAAGGTGTGTCGCACTGAGCACCTTCCCGGGATCTTTAATCCTGATATTAAAGCAGTTGGATCGGAAGTGTCCAGCTATTTCTTGTGTTGTCGGTCGGATTATTCTCTGGGAGGGCTTTTGATGCAGGGTACTTGTGCGTGATGCTATCCTTCAATGCGAGAAAATTGGCGGAAAAGTAAACACGCTTTTTCCAGTTATCATCTGATGATTGGAGCATCCCTCCTCTTCGAATTTTGCCTGTTCATGATCTCTATCTCGCAGCCAAACCAATACTATCAGGTATGAGTTTATGAAATCTTATGGCCGGATTTTGGGACCTGATTATAGTCTGCTGTATAAGCTGTTTTTGGCTCAAGGCCTTGGTATGGGGATAGCGATTGGGTTGATGTATATCCCAGCCATTGGAATCATCTCTCATTATTTTCAAAAGCGACGCGCCTTAGCTATCGGCCTGGCAACTTCGGTTTGACACCCCATATATATATATTGCGACTAAATCTCACGAAATACTAGGGTTCTGCTGTTGGGGGCGCTATCCATCCTATTATGTTGAATGCTTGGTTTCACGGCTCGCTTGGATTCCATTCAGGTGTTAAAGCCAGCGCAGGTCTGACGGGCGGCTTAATGATTTTGGCGCTTATTTTCATGAAACCAAGATATCCGAAGAACCAAAAGAAAGCGATCAGCACGATTCAAAGCTTCAAAAACTTCCTTCCTGATTTCCCATATGTGATCATGATCGTTGGGTACGCTTCTATTGAAACTGATATTGGACATATTAATAATGATTTCACGCACAGAACGGTGTTGACGCTGGCAGGCTTGTACTATCCGATATTCTATCTTCAACTGAACGCCATTAAAAATGGGATAAGCCCTCATTTGGCTTTCTACACGGTACTACGGTCGTAACAATACCCATGGGTCATACTGATGAATGTTACGCCCAGATTGCAATTCTGAATGCCTCGAGCACTGTGGGCCGTGTGATTCCGAATCTCCTGGTATATAGATTTGGCGCCTTTAATGTCATAATCCCTTGCGTATTCTCGGCTTCCATCCTCGTCTTTTGTACCCTCGCCATAAACAACGTGGCAGGGACTATGATATTTGCCATTTTGTATGGTTTTTTCTCTGGGTCGTGTAAGACTTGCAATTTTCTCATCTCTGTTATTGTGGAAAGTCAAGCTGATCAACCTTAAAAATGTAGATGCCAGTGTCCTTCCTGCTATGGTTAGTTCTACGGCCGCTAATGATGCTGAAATTGGTGCTCGTCTTGGGGTCTGTTTTACGTTCACGGGTGCGTCTTTTCCTAGCTTGTTCCATATATTTACATTCTCAACGATGATCTTTGTAGGATTTGGAGGCCTTATTGGTATGTACTATTCATGTGTTGATCGTATGCTCTATTAGGTGTCTTAATTCTCCTCTGTCCTAGGTACCCCCATTGCTGGAGCACTACTTTCAACGTCATTCCTCTGGTGGAGACCAACTTTATTCTCTGGGTTATGCGTCTTTTGTGGCGCTTCGTGCTTCTCAATAGCTAGGACATTTCTAGCGCGACGAAGGTGTACTCCCAAAATATGATGTCTGCAGTACATCCCACTTCTTTATGGCTTTATAGATACATAGATATTGCCGAAGATTGTAAAAGTATGTATGAGTTATATACCTCTTAAATTAACATTTCTTTCTTCTGATTTACTGAATACACTTGCAGTTTTGTTTCGATTGCGATCCTCACGTGCACCGCGTCGTGGCACTGGCAGTGGCAATGCACATACTCATCTCTATTCGCATCTTTTCCCATGCATTGCTCACGTATAGGCTCGTTTTACCAGGAAATAGTACTGGTCACTGGGTCAGGTCCATTCAGATAAGCATAGTAAAGCGCCTTTGCTTGCTCAGAACTACGTGACATGGACACTCAGCCTCATGATGCTCTTGATTCGAATCCGCCCCCTGGAATTCCTCAGCTTTTATCTTCGAAGTTCTCGAGAAAGACGAAATTTCAAAAGGACAAAGTAGCAAAGAAGCTTATGGAGATCTATACGGGAGAGACGAGCAGGGAGCCCAAAAGGACAGGAGAATCTGTGACTGCGAATTCTGTACTCAGTCCACAGGGTTTGGTTCAGACTGTCTCCGTTCAATACCCAAACTCAGCATACCTATTGCCCAAGTCATCTCCTAAGAATGCGGATGAAATCTCACGCCGGGAAATAGTGCGACCCGCGACCCCGGCTGCTTATGTGCTCGAAGGAAGCAACGGCCGCACTGTCCTGGATCTCAATACTTCCAATTCACCTTCCATGATGCAAACCAAAATTGCCACTTCCTCATCGTCTCCGACTCCTTCAGTAACGCATCTTCAGCCTGCGCTCGCTAGCTCTGCAAGAACAACTTTTCCACGTAGGTTCCTCCCTCTGAAAGTATCACCTTCATTCAGATTTTGAACCTCGTTGGAATCCAGTGTCTTATGAAGAGCTTGACCATGCAAAGAACTTGGTGCTGGATCTTCTAGGATGGGGTGTTGATCCTGAATACCTCATCCAAAGCGGTGTCTCCGCTGAAGTAGTCTTCCGGGTATTCACGGACTTGAATTTACGTCTACCTCAAAATCTCGTGATATCTGAAGAACTCAAAGGGATAGCGTATTCTTGGGGGCCCCAACCTGCTGAATTTTCGGTTGCTAGCTAATATCGAAGGTGAGCTGCGGGCGCTTGTGTCATTAGGGTTTCAAGACTGAGTAACAAACTTACTATCGGTAATCCCCTTCGCGCGAAAAATAAACTTTCCAGCATCACACTGGCGGATAGAATAGACGTGAGGGCCAAGACCTAGAGGTGGCTCCGATATTGAGACTGGGACACGGTAAAAACATCCAAGAAGACATGTCATTGATCTATGTTTCGTCAGAATTACAAAAAAAGCGGTCCATGATATCTCCAATTGCACTCGAAATGCACGAAGGCGAAAGCTTCCTTCCGCAAGGATACTCGCTCAGAGTCATTCGCTGTTATCTTCGGGATCGAATTGAGAATTTTCCATCAACATATAGGTGAATGGCGTCAGTAGAATCCCTCCGGGGGTGGTAGGCGCAGTGATCTCCGGTTTTTCTATCGGGGTTGGATGGCAGGCGATGACGGTGTCGTACAGAAGGGTGTTAATACTATATTACAGCGTCAACACAGAAACATTGCAAGTCCGAAATGAAAGAATACCTTTTGGGGTCTGTTAGGTTTCCGTAGTGCGCTCCCGGGAGTTGGTGAAGAGTCACGTCTTTAACACCAGCCTCTTCCAAGCGCTCCACTAACGCATTTGCGTGGTCAATGGAGTACGCGATATCTTCCCGGCAGTGGATTATGCAAACAGGAACCTTGATCTAGATACATCCGTCTATCAGAATTACTTATACGGAGCATAATGCGCAATCCAAATACCTTCGCGAGTAGCTCAGTTGGGATAGCCCGGCGTTTGAGGAACCATTCGATGGCGGTTTTGTACGATTGCTTGACGTTTTCTGGGGTGCCGGCCCAGATGCGCTGAGACACCCTCAGCGTGTGCGCCAATACTCTGTATCGAAGGGACCAATGCGTAAGCATCTGATATTTCGTTGAACAGTCTAAAGAGCAGTCGACTCACGCCTCTGCGTGGCTGTGGGTTTTGTCGAGGTTGTAGAGGAGTTGGGATGCGCCGTTCAGGACTTCCTCGGCCATCTCCTGGTCGAACTCTTGCTTCGAGCTCTGGCTGGCGCTGGTGTTGCTGCACATTTTTTCCCAATACTGGAAGACCTCTAGCCGGCCAGCAGCAACGTCTTCCAGCTTCGTTTTATATAAGCGACAGAAACTAGACGAACTCGAGCAAAGGGCGTACCTCCTCTGCTGATAATGGAGAACATAAGGTAAGAGATAGAATCCTGTCGGGATTCAAGCCGGCGAGCTCGAGGGCCGTATTGCAGCCATTGGAGAGACCAAACACATGACATGGCGGGATATTCAGTTTGTCCTAGAAAAGAGGGTTGGGTACATGATCTCGGAATAATTCTATGTAACGAAAAGGACTGACAAGTATCTGGTCCACGTCCTGCGCAGATTCGGTGGGGGTGTATTTCGCGTCCCCAATCTCCCCTTTTGTGAGGCCGTATCCGCGCATATCAATTGCGATGAGGTTGAACTCCCGCAGGTGGCGATCAGAGAACTGAACTGGAAATGGAGAGGAACTTTGAGTGTACAGGCTACTAGCGAGGGGAAGGATCGGATCTGCTGCTCACACTCGAAGACTTCTGACGAAACATATCCCGAGTGTAGAAATAAGACGGAGGGAAGTTGGGGAACGATCTGCTCAGCCGATTCCGAGGAAGGCGTGGCGATGGTGTAGGAGAAGGAGAAGGGGCCACTTGAGGTATCCAAATCGACAAAAGGCATGGTTTATAGTTTGGAAGATGGAAGAAGGATTCGACAACGCGCTAAACAATGATTTCAGGAGAGAAAGGCGGAGGGGAAAAAGTGTGAGTTGTCTGATAGGGGCGTATATTGAGTAGCCTCTAAAAGTTGACCATGTGGATCAATTTTAACGAGTCCTGAATACGCGGTACGGCTGCAACCGTGATGTATGTAAACCCCCAGAAAAAATGGTCTGAATGATTGTTCAACGCACTTGGAGCTTGAGGCTTGTTTAAAGTTGTATCTTGGTATGCAATTTCGGGATAGATAGGAAGAAGACCGATGTGTTGGCTCATTCAATCGCCAGTAAGTTTGTCCGTGGCGCTGATGTAAACGTTCGGATTTCAGTATTCCAGAAAGCGAGCTTTCCTGGCGGGGAAACGACAGCGAATGAGACACCATGAGCTCAATTAAGTTGTTCAATGAAGTAGCGCGACGCCACATTGACATCAACCTGGGCTTCGCAATGACGATTAATGCAGATGAAGCTAGATAGTTAGCAGATGACATACACAGCGCCTATCGTATCATCTGATTCTTCGGAATAGGGTGAATCTGAGTGAATCTGAGAGGATTTTTTTGGATCAGAAGACGGGGCACCCGGGATGCGGTATGTCATGATGCATGATGCATGGGATGATGATTTGATCGATTGCTCATGATCAATCAGATGATCGTCGCTGATCGAAAAGCGATAATCATGTACATTGTACACAGGATCTCCGCCGACTGCTCTCCATTGCCCTCCATTAGCAATCCATTAGTTGTGAATCTAAATTTTGGCCTGTATGGTTGGATACGCATTAGAAGTATCGACCGTTAAACTGGGCAAATGTATCGAGGTGGACCATTTAGAGGACATCGCCATCGGATGGTTGTCTTTAACTATGCATGTTGCACCGTTCCATTATATTTCTTCGGATGTTGCCGTCTGGGGAATGATTCAGAGCGATCGCAATTGGTTAGAGCGCTATTATGGCGGTCCGATATGGCTGTCCGAGTGGGTAAAAATTCCGCGAACACATTTTGTAATTTAGTCAATGCGCCCCAAAACACTCTATGTCCTTTTCTTACTATTTCTAACTTTTACTAGTTGCTCAAATACAAACATTAACCCCCGCGCAAACACTTATTGTTCCGCGCAAACATTTTCACTTGCGCGCAAACACTTTTACGCCCACGCAAACACTTTAAGGCCCACGCAAACACATTTGACCCCCCGCAAACACTTTTAGGCCCGCGCAAACACATTTACCTATGCGCGCACACTTTTATACCTCCCCGCAAACACTTTTACTCCCCCGCAAACATTTATAGCTCAATGTCGAGCGCTACAAAAGACGCATGGCCGACATGCCGAGATTATGTAATTGATCCTTTTCGGCAACGGCTAGGCACCGGCTACGCTATGCCGCGGCTGCCGCAGCGGAGCTCAAACGTTATACATAATGACCTGGACTTAGTTCTTTTTTTACAGAAGGCCCTATTTCTCCATGAAATAATCCCGATTTATTTTGTATAGAAAGAGCCGTATTTCATAGATAGCAACTCAGTTGAATCTACCCCGATTTCCTCCATCTATCTGTCTTTCATCTCTCTAAGCTCACCTTCAGCGTCGAGTTAGCTCACAGTGAGCTACCCCTTTGTGTCAGATGCTCACGCACCTTTGAAGGTCGCCAAATGTTTCTCTCTGAGTCTCTCTCACTGCTGGAGGTGATTGCTGTTTCCAAATGGAACAGCGTGCTGGGAGCAAGTTTCGTGGCTGTCCCCGAAAGAAAAATATATACTGTATTTGATAGGAAAATTGAATAAACATAATATCTGTTGCAAGCCTGTCTTGTCCGCAAACACAATAACTGTATCCTCGCATATTTCTTTTGGGAACAGGTTACATTTTTTAAAAAAGAAACACATAAACTGTTCCGTGACTTTTCTATTGTGTATTCAATGGAAACAGGCTAGAATAGGCATATAATTGTGGAACAGCCACGAAACAGAGAAATAAAAGGTATTATGTTTCTCTTAGAAAATACGTAACCTGTTCCCAAAAGAAATATGCGAGGATACAGTTATTGTGTTTGCGGACAAGACAGGCTTGCAACAGATATTATGTTTATTCAATTTTCCTATCAAATACAGTATATATTTTTCTTTCAGGAACAGCCACGAAACTTGTTCCCAATACGCTGTTTCATTTGGAAACAGCAATCACCTCCAGCAGTGTCTCGCACGCGCTCTCTATATTCGCACGGGCATTAGCGCCCGCCGACAGTGCTCGTTTCTTGGACACCACACTTGGTCTATCTCTGACGGAGTCAGAGTCTTGCTCCAAGCCATTCCACTGTCCATTTTACCTCTTTCCCAGTCTACCAGGCTTCTGATCTCTTCAAGAAGTTGCTGTCATACCCACTGAAAAATAACATACACACACTTGATATTTGCTTAATATATAATTGTATTGAAAGAGGTAATAGTATTATACTATGAAGTGTAGAGAGAGGGAGATGGCATAGCAAGGGAGGGAAGGAGCAACAGTGAGAGAGGGAGAGAGATAGGTCAGCGAGAGAGGGAAAGAGAAGGGAAGACAGAGACAGGGAGCACAGTGAGAAAGCAAGAGACGGATAAAGACGGCGAGACGGAAAGAGACAGTGAGAGAAGGAGTGGCGGCGAGAGATGGAGAAGTGACGAGAGAGAGAGCACTGCAACAGAGAAGGAGCAGCGGTGAGAGGGGAGAGGCCGTGAGAGAGGAAACAGGCGGCGAGAGAGGGCAAAAGAGCGACAGAGACGGAGCCCACTCCCACAGGCGGCGTCCATCTCGCCGTCATCGCCCGCCTCGTACCGTGTCGTCAGCACCGAGGTCTGAGGCCGTCGACAACGAGCGTCGTATCCTCGATGCGGCGCCGTGACCTCGCGCCGTCCACGAGGTGTTGTAGCTTCGCTTCGTCGGCACGCGGTACCGGGACCTCGTCGATGAGGCGTCGTGTCAGAGAAGAGGCCCCAGCACTCGGGGCCTCGAGGGAAGGATGGGATGGTGCAGAGAGGAGGGTGGGGGTGGCGCAGAGTACACCGCCAGGAAAACGTTGGCGGCGTGCGGCGTGCAGCTGGAGGTGAGCAGAGGGGATGCAATGGGAGACCGGGAGCCCGCCGTCCTCGCTAGGGCTGAGCACGGGTGCGGATCCATACAGGTAACCTGCAGGTATACCCGTGGGAATACCTGTGAAGATCTGCACCCGCGGATCCAGGTCACCCGTGTACACGGATCCTGGCAGGTGCAGGTATGAGTTTCCGAGCTCGTAGGTATACCTGTGGGTACCCGGACCTTTAACCAATTTTTCAAATATTTATCCAGTTGCTGGGGATGTACTCAGAGTAATTCGACGACTTTCAATGTGTTTTGAAACTGTTTTGAGTCCATTCGGCATCTGGCCGGACCGGCTCGGGGATAGCCGGGACTCTGATCAATGATCAACATTCAACGTCAACAGACGTTGAACTTGTCTTTCAATCTCCATCCACACCATCACCGCCAGCACCTGCAGCCACCCTGGTCTATTCACACCCACCACCTCACCGCCGTCGCTCTCCTCGTTCGCCGCGCTGCGCCGCGCCCACCTCAATTTGTCGCGTCCACCAGCTCACCGCACCCACATCGACTCGCCCGACCCATGTCAATTCGCAACACCGACACCGAATCGCGGCGCTTACGCTGGTCGGCCGCGTCCCGCTCAACCTGCACTGCCCACCTCAAGTTGCCACACCCCCCACGACTCACGAGAAGCAGCGTGCCCCGAGGGAACGAGGGAGGTGATGATGTGGCATCGTCATCCCCACTCACAGGTGCGCTCCGCCTGCCTCCGCCGTTGCTGCTCGCTGAGCTGACACGCCCTCGATGCAGTGCGGCCTTTGGCACCACACATGTCAACGCCCACCACCCGCGTCAATGCGCAGCCCATCGACATTGATTTTTACGTCTGTCCCGGCTCTACGCGCCGCAGCCTCTCACCTCGCACTCTTCATATCGACCTCTCGCGCCACCTCAACCTCCCACACCCACCTCAATTCAAGCACCATCCCTTTGCCCCACGCCAACGTCGATGAGCGCTTGTGCTCGAGAAGGAGAAAATGGGATGTCAGAGGGTGCGAGGTGCGAGGGACGGGATGACGTGTCGTCGTCATCCCGCGTTCAGAGATCTCAGGTGCATTCATTTTCTCTCGTACCACCTCACACTAACATCCCTCGATCAACAGGAAGACTTGCTCTCAATTCATCGTGCACTCTCTGCTCACCGCCCGTGCTCACCACGCCCGCTCCCGCTGCATTCATCCTGACTCGCCGTGCTCAGAGCGATTTCGCGCCACCAACGTAGGTTCATGCTGTCCACGCTGACTCACAGCACCTCCGTTGGTTTGCCACGCCGCCCTCAACTCGCACCACTCACCCCGACTTTTTCGCCTTTATTCTCCACCTCGAGACGCCTCGTTGTCTGCCGCGGGAGGCATGGAGCCCACCACACCGTCTATATGTACAAAGAAACTGCTCATACAGCAGCTTCCGCAACATAGAGACGCATAAGGTGGGCTTCTAGCATGGGTACCCACAGGTTACCTGCGAGTACCTGTAAAGATCCGCCATCTACAGGTAAACCTGTAGGTACCTGCGACCCGCAGGTAATTGACCCACGGATCCAGGTGATCCGTGGGAAAAGATCTCTGCGGGTGCAGGTATGGATTTTGGGCGCAAAAATACCCGCAGGTAGGGTCCAGGTAACCTGCGGGTGCACCCGTGCTCAGCCCTAGTCCTCGCCCCCTTCTGCCTGTACCATTCTATCCCCGCATTGTCGACGTGGCCTCGAAGCCGCCAATGCTGCATGGGCGTTGTTGCCGGCGTGGCTTCATCGTGTCGTCGTCGCGTCTGCGTCGCGTCGTCGACATGTCTTTGCATCAGAGACCGGCATTGGTGAGGGGTAAAACTCACCTGGGCTGCATCCCACTGGCTTCACCAGCGCATACCCCCGCTCTCCGAACTAACGCTCTGAAATGGTCGCAGCTCGGCGATCCACTCAGAGAGCGGGGCTATGCGCCGACAGAGCCAGCAGAGAAAAAGCAGTCGGCGAGCAGTGCCGCACAGCCTGGGAGGCATCGTTGTGCGGCACTGCAGCGGACTGTGGGATCCCACACCCCCGTTAACACCTCTACAGCTGGGGCAAACCACAGGAAAGCCCAGCCACGCGCATGAACCATAGGAAGCATGCGGCGCCTGCGAGCATCGGTGATGGTGGGGTGAGGGATAGAGGAAGGAGGCCGTGTGCGCTGGCGTTTCGAGTTCTTTCCGTTTTTGGAAGGAATCAATTCCCACACCATAGTTAACGTTTGAGCTCCGCTGCGGCATCTGCGGCATAAGCGGAGCTGGTGTCGAAAAGGATCAATTACATAATCTCGGCATGTCGGCCACAACTCTTTTGTAGCGCTGAATGTTGAACTATAAATGTTTGCGGGGGAGTAAAAGTGTTAGCGGGGAGGTATAAAAGTGTGCGCGCACAGGTAAATGTGTTTGCGCGCGCCTAAAAGTGTTTGCGTGGGCCTAAAAGTGTTTGCGGGGGGTCAAAAGTGTTTGCGTGAGCCTTAAAGTGTTTGCGTGGATGTAAAAGTGTTTGCGTGGATGTAAAAGTGTTTGCGTGGATGTAAAAGTGTTTGCGTGGATGTAAAAGTGTTTGCGCGCAAGTAAAAGTGTTTGTGCGGAACAATAAGTATTTGCGCGCAAGGTAATTTTTGTATTTGAGTAACTAATAAGAGTTAGAAATAGCAATAAAAGGTCACAAAGTGTTATGGCACGCATTGACTAAATTACAAAAAGTGTTCGCGGAATTTTTACCCACTCGGACAGCCATAGAGCGCTTGCTCAGGTGCTCTGCACATAAAAGTGGCGGTCTTTTTAGGTCTTTCTGAAAGAGATTCAGAACAGGACCCCTCATTGAAATATTCCCTCCTATTTGCTTCCGAAATGCTCTAAACGTTTTGAGCCGAGTTCCTCACTGGGGTATCGGGGTATTCCTCCGACGTCCAACAGCATCCAACATCATGATGATCCAACGATCTAAAAAAACTTGAGTGATTCCTCATTTCAGCCCCATTTCGATGGTCCTGAACGGGACTGTCGTTATTCTGAGACTATGTACACAGGATCCTCATTATGTAGGAATTTCTTCCAATTTTCTACCAGGATTGTGGGGTCGGCTGGTGTCGGTCATGTAGCGCCCAATTAAAGTGAGCGTTCCAGCGCCAATGGGATGTTTATTGCGAGCGAAGCGAGCAATCATTCTCACCTAATCTTTCCACCCCCGCCCGCTTATTAGCGACGGAGATCCTATGCCCACGTGGCATCTGATATGCCGCCATTTATGTGTTTTCCCTTGCTCGTCGAGAATGTCTGTCGAGAAAGAGGACTTGGTAGAAATACACACCTCCGGGGACGTCGGTTCCCGTCCCCGGCTGGTCCCGCCCCTTCCCCACGCTGCATCCCCTTCCTATTTTGGTACTGCCGCCACGTCACATGGGCTCCCGACGCGTCCGTCAACCGCGCGCCGCGCGTATGCGCTGGAGCAGAGATTGGCCTGTATCTCAGGCTATATCCTTCCAAATCTCTCGAAATTTGGCATGTAGATAAGTATAGTATATAGGAGAATATCTGTAGCATTTTTATAGAGGATTAAATAGTATTATCTATCAAAAAAGCGAAGTTTGATGTAGGGGGAGGGGGAGGACTGGCAGATATCCTTCTTAAAGATGTAGGGAACATTACTACAACTGAGATATCTGCTATATAGTGGATTTGTAACTAGTACCCAAGGCTATAGACCTCCAGATAGTGTTAGAAGTGTCCTATGAAGAGATCTTGATAGGGAGTAAGGTGGTACATGATATGAACATGTTGTAGGGCTTCCAGAGGCATTATAGTGATTATATATTGTATATAATACCTATCCTGTGCAATATATATAACCAGAAGTTCTACTGCTACAGTGGATCCTCCCCTATGAAGTCATCTACCTGGGGACAGATGGGTCTGTACCTCAAGTTCAAGGGAGAAGATCCCTCTAATTACTACTGCTAACAGCTCTCCCAGCCTCTATCTACCCATTTCTATCGCTTGAAATGAGTAAGGGTACCTAGAATGCATAGATTCATGCACACAGAGTGGCTTATCCTGGTGGTGCACATTTATATAGGTTGAAATTTTATTCTAGTACATATAATAAGTATTTAAGCTACTATATAGTATATACATTGAAGTCACGGCATTTGAATGATACCCTACAGAGTTAAATGGGGTAGGAGGAGGGGATTCAGGTATGGGATGCTCTGAGCATGTATTCCGCTCTTGGAGCAGCGAAGATGCAGCTAAAATTACTTCGAGCTAGGTATTATAGAGCTAATTAATATCTTCAAAACGAGGTATGCCGGACGAGAATCGGTGGAGAATTGAGGGAGATATTGAGGAAACAGTTCTTAGAACATCAATTTCAACAAGATCCAAAGATAGGCGCATACTGAGACGTTGCAGTCTGATGTTCTAAGAACTGTTTCCTCAATATCTCCCTCAATTCTCCACCGATTCTCGTCCGGCATACCTCGTTTTGAAGATATTAATTAGCTCTATAATACCCTAGCTCGAAGTAATTTTAGCTGCATCTTCGCTGCTCCAAGAGCGGAATACATGCTCAGAGCATCCCATACCTGAATCCCCTCCTCCTACCCCATTTAACTCTGTAGGGTATCATTCAAATGCCTGTGATTTCAATGTATATACTATATAGTAGCTTAAATACTTATTATATGTACTAGAATAAAATTTTAACCTATATAAACGTGCACCACCAGGATAAGCCACTCTGTGTGCATGAATCTATGCATTCTAGGTACCCTTACTCATTTCAAGCGATAGAAATGGGTAGATAGAGGCTGGGAGAGCTGTTAGCAGTAGTAATTAGAGGGATCTTCTCCCTTGAACTTGAGGTACAGACCCATCTGTCCCCAGGTAGATGACTTCATAGGGGAGGATCCACTGTAGCAGTAGAACTTCTGGTTATATATATTGCACAGGATAGGTATTATATACAATATATAATCACTATAATGCCTCTGGAAGCCCTACAACATGTTCATATCATGTACCACCTTACTCCCTATCAAGATCTCTTCATAGGACACTTCTAACACTATCTGGAGGTCTATAGCCTTGGGTACTAGTTACAAATCCACTATATAGCAGATATCTCAGTTGTAGTAATGTTCCCTACATCTTTAAGAAGGATATCTGCCAGTCCTCCCCCTCCCCCTACATCAAACTTCGCTTTTTGATAGATAATACTATTTAATCCTCTATAAAAATGCTACAGATATTCTCCTATATACTATACTTATCTACATGCCAAATTTCGAGAGATTTGGAAGGATATAGCTTGAGATACAGGCCAATCTCTGCTCCAGCGCATACGCGCGGCGCGCGGTTGACGGACGCGTCGGGAGCCCATGTGACGTGGCGGCAGTACCAAAATAGGAAGGGGATGCAGCGTGGGGAAGGGGCGGGACCAGCCGGGGACGGGAACCGACGTCCCCGGAGGTGTGTATTTCTACCAAGTCCTCTTTCTCGACAGACATTCTCGACGAGCAAGGGAAAACACATAACACTTCAGGGGTTCCAACGTACAGACGGCATGTATATATTAGTCCTGTAGCTTGGTCCATAGTCAGTGTACAGAATCGGCTACAAAAATCATTCGCAGATTAACTGCAGAAATAATATGTAGAAGATCCAATATGGTTGCTACAAACGAGGCTATGAAATGCTTCAAAATATTTTCTATGGATCCCTTTCATAGAAAGATCAATAGATGACATATTGTACATTCTATAGGTTATGGTCATAGATCATCTATGAATGGTTTCTATATGTAGTTCTGTAGGTAGTCTATAGATCAGTATTATGGGAATACGTACAGATGCCGTCTGTACCTATTGTTTCGCGCCAAACAATAGATACAGACGGCATCTATAACATATTCCCATAGGTAATTCCATAGTTAACATATGGGACTTTCTCTAGATAATACCCATAGATAATCTATAGAGGTTTTCTACATGTTGTCCGGTACATTATCTATCAATCTTTCTATTAATAGGATTTGTAGAAAACATATTGAAGCCTTTCGTAGCCTCATTTGTAGTAAACATATTGTATCTTCTACAAATTATTTCTGTAGTTAATTTTCGAATGACTTTCGTAGGCAATCCTGTACATTGACTACCGTCCAAGCTATAGGACTAACGTATACACGACGTCTATACGTTGGAACCCCCGAAGTGTAAATGGCGGCATATCAGATGCCACGTGGGCATAGGATCTCCGTCGCTAATAAGCGGGCGGGGGCACCTAAGGTTCCCACCCTGACCGGCATATCAACGGGCATGATCCCATCAGTCGGCACCCGTTCCTAAGCGGCATTTGGCCCCAAATCCCTTACAGGCCCCCGGACAATCCCATGGACAGCCCGATGCCAATCCGGACAAAAATTGGGCATTTTGACCGTCAAACTTTGAGGTAAGTCCGGACAAAAAAGGGTTAAACAGATGTAACCCTCGATCCTCGTTCCGGACATTTTGGCCAATTCTAGTCCACAGATTGATCCATTTTCCGGACATGGAGGGGAGTCGAACCGGGAGGGTCACACACGCACCACATACTTAGCCACTACGCCATAGCAATATAACTTAACTGTGAGACAGAACAGTAATATGCAGCCTTCAAAGCTATTTGGCAATAGAGCGTTAATCAGAATTGAAATTTGAGCATGTTAGGCTAGCCTTTTACCACAAAATTCCCCAAACTCACTGGCTGCGGCGCTATGATTGACGACGTCGATCCCGATATACCAGACCAGTTCAACGAGCAACAATGGATTGGCACTGGCAAACTGTTCGACCGATTAAAATTACCTTACATTGTTCTTTCGAAATTTGGCGAGCAGACGGCTCCCCCTGAATTGTTTTTACGACTGGTAAATCTACCCAGCCCACATACACATGTCTCAAACATTATCCTTTTGGATCCCCCTCGACAGATTTAGTTATCAAGAACTGAAAGCAGACGAAGAATCATTCGTCAATGCGCTAAAAAACTCGAGGAAATGGCGGCTAGTTGACGAAGCCTGATAAATTATTGTGTGTGTGGAACTTGTTACTTAATACTACTGTACTACTTTTGTACTTCCTAACCTTGTGAATGGACAATCACTTGGGTCTGTTGCGATATTTTCCAAACTGTTGGGCAGCTGAAGCCTATTTTAGAAGCCTGATACCAGAATCCGGACAAAAATTTGCTAAAAACCCGCCTCGATCCGAAATCCGGACAAAAACATGCAAAATTTCACCTTGATCCCAGAATCCGGACATTTTTGTCAAATTTATCGGAGGCCTGAGCCAGTCCGGACATTTTGAAGGTTTTTTTGGGTGAGATGTCCGGACATTTTGTTGGGTTTGGGGATCGGGCTGTCCATGGGATTGTCCGGGGGCCTTCCCTTACCCGCGGGGAGTCCCTTCGTTAATTATGGGACTTCGTCATCAGAGTCGTTTCCCCGGTACGTCACGTGGTTTCTTGACGCGTCCGTTGAGCGCGCGCGACGCGTACGTGCTGGAGCAGACAATGGCCTATATCTCGTGCTATTTCCCTCCATCCCTTTCGAAAATTGGCACACAAGTAGATATATTATATAGGAGCATGACTGTAACTTTAATACTAGGAAATATATAGTATTATCTATCAAAAAAGCGGGGTTTCATGTAGGGGGAGGGGAAGAACTGGCAGGTAGCATCTTATACACATGTGGGAACCATTATAGTAGGTATATATGCTATATAGTAGTATAGTAGCTAGTACTCCAAGTTATAGCCCTCCAGACAGTGTTTGAAGTGTTCCATGAGGAGATCCTTAGGGAGGGTAAGCAGGACATGAGATGAACATATTCTAGGATGCTTAGAGTATTATGGCTATTATATATTGTATATAATACCTATTCTGTATAATATATCTGGCCAGAAGTGATAAAAATTCAGGGTATCTCCCCTATGGAGTCATCTACCTGGGGGGCACATAGGTCTGTATCTCAAGACCAGGGGAGAGATCTCTCTAATTTCTGCTGTTATGAGCTTTTCCAGCCTCTATATACCTATTACTATCGCTTTAGTTAGGTTAGGCTGCCCTAGGATATATAGATCTATGCATCTAAGGTGTCTTAGCCTGGTGGTACATGTTTACATAGTCTATAATTTTTTTCCAGTGCTGGTAACGCATATTTAAGGTACTACATAGTATATAAATTAATTTTATGTTGTTTAAATGGTACCCTACCGGTTTAAATGGGATAGGAAGAGGGGTGGAGTGGAGCATGAATAAAACAGGTATTTTGAGTCTGGAGCTATGAGAAGGTGGTGTAAAATTTGGTAAAATAAAGTAAGATAGCCCTAATATATATCTTTAAACGAGCTATGCCGAAGGGAAACGAGCCAGAACTGGGCGCGATATAGCTGAATTAGTGCTCAGAATATTGGACTACATCACAGCCGCTACGGTTATAGTTATGCGTCTATGTTTGGACCTTGTTGAAATTGATGTCCTTTAGAATATTTTACTTATATCTCCTCCAGTTCTGGCTCGTTTCCCTTCCGGCATAGCTCGTTTTAAAGATATATATTAGGGCTATCTTAATTTATCTTTACCAAATTTTACACCACCTTCTCATAGCTCCAGACTCAAAATACCTGTTTTATTCATGCTCTACTCCACCCCACTCTTCCTATCCCATTTAAACCGGTAGGGTACCATTTAAACAACATAAAATTAATTTATATACTATGTAGTACCTTAAATATGCGTTACCAGCACTGGAAAAAAATTATAGACTATGTAAACATGTACCACCAGGCTAAGACACCTTAGATGCATAGATCTATATATCCTAGGCAGCCTAACCTAACTAAAGCGATAGTAATAGGTATATAGAGGCTGGAAAAGCTCATAACAGCAGAAATTAGAGAGCTCTCCCCCTGGTCTTGAGATACAGACCTATGTGCCCCCCAGGTAGATGACTCCATAGGGGGAGATACCCTGAATTTTTATCACTTCTGGCCAATATATTATACAGAGTAGGTATTATATACAATATATAATAGCCATAATACATCTAAGCATCCTAGAATATGTTCATCTCATGTCCTGCCTTACCCTCCCTAAGGATCTCCTCATGGAACACTTCAAGCACTGTCTGGAGGGCTATAACTTGGAGTACAGTTACTATACTACTATATAGCATATATACCTACTAATATGGTTCCCACATGTGTAAAGATGCTACCTGCCAGTTCTTCCCCTCCCCCTACATGAAACCCCGCTTTTTTGATAGATAATACTATATATTTCCTAGTATTAAAGTTACAGTCATGCTCCTATATAATATATCTACTTGTGTGCCAATTTTCGAAAGGGATGGAGGGAAATAGCACGAGATATAGGCCATTGTCTGCTCCAGCACGTACGCGTCGCGCGCGCTCAACGGACGCGTCAAGAAACCACGTGACGTACCGGGGAAACGACTCTGATGACGAAGTCCCATAATTAACGAAGGGACTCCCGCGGGTAAGGGATTTGGGCCAAATGCCGCTTAGGAACGGGTGCCGACTGATGGGATCATGCCCGTTGATATGCCGGTCAGGGTGGGAACCTTAGTGGCGGGGTGGGAAGATTAGGTGTCATTCTCTTAGTGCTCAAGGGGGCTGTAAACAAAGCCAAACATTACTTACGAAAATCCGTCCTCGTTGTTGCGTCGCGCTATATAGCATTCATTTCTTCCTCAATGTCCCTCATATGCAGTGGATAGCAAGTTTATATTGAATTCTATAGAACTGTGTGAAAAAACCGCGCGATTTGTACCTATCTTCGACGTGAACACAACTTTTCATTATCAGCATTGAGGCAGCGTAACTGAACTGTTTTAGGCTTTATTCTCTTGTTCTTTTCGGATATCTTCTGCTTTTATGCATAAGGTCTCCTCTACCATGTTATTTGAGGTAGTTAAGCACTATAATATGCACCAATGAGATTGGGTCGGCATCAGCCGGACAAGCCGAAGCACGGCGCTGCAGCCCCTGCTGGATGGCCGCTGTATTTCTGCCCATGTAACTTGCATGTAACGCGCTTGTTCTGGAGTGATACTCTTATTTCTTCCTTATTTCGAGCGGATGCATGCGCTCTTCTGATTCTGAATGCTGCTTTCCCTTCAGAAGGCGAATAAAAGTTGAAATTAGACTCTGCGACCTTGCTGCGCCAGACGGGCGGAGTCAGCTTCTCAATCGGGACACGTCCCGGACTAACTCTCTTATTGTTTCCCATTGTTTCTTCACGAATTCCAGTGAGACGAAGACATATTGAGCTTGAAAATGGGACTTAGATGCTTTAGACTGAAATTTCAGCTCAAATGATTCTCAATTGCGCCTACAGACTCGGATGGCGCAGCGAGCCTTTCCCCCGCAGGAGCGGATCCTTAATTTGTACTGCCCGGCGTTGGCAAACAACAGCTTTCACGCGTCTAAGGCTGGCGCATCGATCACTCTTTGGCTTGTACCCAACTTTTCTTTTGACTCTCGTCGCCGTCGGGAAAGACGAGCAGGTAGACAAGGCCGTCTTGTTCACGACTTTCTCATAATGTCGATCTTCGGAAACTTCGGCAGTGGCAACGCGGCTACTTCAACCACGGGTGGAGGAGGGCTCTTCGGTGCAAGCACGAATCCAAATCCGCAACCAGCCCAGCAGTCTGTATTCGGAGGCTCGAATACGAATGCGAACACGGGCACCACAGGAGGAGGATTGTTTGGATCTAACACGAACCCGCCAGCAAGCACGGGTACCAGCATTTTTGGCGGCGGAAATACAGCGACGAGCAACCAACCGGGAACCACCACTGGAGGTCTTTTTGGCGCACAATCAACGCCTGCGACGGGTGCTTCTCTTTTTTCGACAAATCCTAACCCTCTAGGCACAACAAACGCGACAACACAGCAGAACCCGCTGCTAGCTGGCACAAACCCATCGGCGCCCGCAACAGGAACCAATCTCTTCGGCGGTAGCACTACTACGAATACCGGAGGAGGTCTATTCGGTGGTGGCGGAGGTGGAGGACTTTTTGGAGGAAGCACCAATACCGGCGCGACCGCGCAACAGGGCACAACGGGCGGAGGTCTCTTCGGAGGCGCGCAGACTGGAGGGGGACTGTTTGGCGCGAAACCGGCTACGGGGACAGGACTTTTTGGCTCTACGACAGCGACCACAAACCCGAATCCTCTGCTGGGTGGCTCTCTATTCGGCCAACCTCAACAACAACAGAATCAACCTCAGCAACCTCAACAGGGTGGCTCTTTACTCGGCCAACCTCAGCAACAACAGAATCAACCTCAGCAACCCCAGCAACAATCCACCCTCTTCGGCTCGACCGGTGGTAGCTCTCTTTTTGGCGGAACTAGGAGCACGCTCGGCGTACCGACTCAGCCTACTTCCGGCCTCACGACGTCAGCTCTAGGACCTTCTAGCAATCTGTTGGCTTCTCGATCTGCTGCAGGTACGCAAGCCACGGATGCGAATTCGCAGTTCGTAAAAACGGCCGCTAGTATAGAAGCGATTTACAACGCTTGGAACCCTGCTTCCAAAGATTGTCGATTCCAGGTAAGCGCACCATTGTCTGATGTTGCAAATATGAATACGAACCCTCTATCTAGACTTATTTTTACAATCTCGTCGATCCAAATTCCAGTCAATCCTTTGTGCGACCTCCGAATGTAACGAATGACGCGATATGGGAACAAGCTATTCGGGACAATCCTAATCCCTCTTGGTACGTCTACACGTCATTCATTATCAACATCGGGTTCAAATTTATATCTTTACTTCTGTGTGTATAGTCTTGTTCCAGTCATTGCAATAGGCTTCGACGATCTCCGCCACCGATTCGATGCACATTCCGCCGTCACCACCAAGCATAACGAAAAACTCACCGAAATGCGATCGCGGCTGACTGCGTTGCGCACCGAACATTCTGTGACCAACGCCTCTCGCATACTCCGCGCGGCAGTGGTTCAAATGCAGTTAGCACAGCGAGTGATGCGCTTTGTGCAGCATTTGCATCTGTTGATCCCTGCGATACGATCGAGTGCGCTGAGGCCTGAAGAGGAGAAGCTCCGGGGGGTTTTGGAAGAACTCGAGGAGGAAATGCGAAGAGGGCGCGTTAAGAGCCGACTGAACGAACTGTGGGCGTTGATCGGCGCTATTGGGGCTTCTGTGGAGCGGTCGAATGCGGGTGGCTCCGCTGGGGTGACTAGTCCAGGCGAATGGGCGGTCGTGGATGAGGAGGGACTAGCGCAGATCGCACAGATCCTGTCGGAGCAGCAGGCAGGCCTTCAGCACCTGACGCGCATTCTGCAGAAGGACCAAAAGGATCTCGCGGTGATATTGGGAAATGCGGCCGCCAAGGATACAGGGGATGATGACGAGCTCCCGAATGATTCTGACGAGAATTTGTGGGGTTCGACAAGCACCCTGAGGGCTAGTGCGTTGCGTTGATCTCTGCTTTCTTTCTCGCAGTTGTGCGTTATATTATTGTTGGCTTAACCTTGTATTTCTTTTGTCCTTCTCGAGTGTTTCCGATTGTTTATTTAAGTTCATCTTTGCAGTCCGATTCATAGGTCAGAAGATAATCAGATCAATGCCGCGTGGAACGAAGGATGGTTTGGGCTGCCGGCGTCAACGGATCGCAGCCCTCCCTGTCAGTGTCTATCCATTTGCGAGTAATAAAACGTGGCTTCATCGTGTTAGACGCCTTGACAATTACACGGGATCAATTCGCTATCCTCGCATAACAGCCTTCTGAGTTATTCATCAACCACACCTCACTGTAATAACAACGCTGTAGCAAGCAATCCACCTCACTCCTCGCTATTTGCAGACAAATCTCATCGTCATGGGCGTTGGCACCTTCCTGAGCGAGATATTTGGAGAGAAAGGGAATGGATGTGGTAAGCTTATCGGAATTCAACGGCCCTTCTTCCATCGGGGTCTTCTCCTTGTCTCGATTTGCCGCAGATTACCGGAACCTCTACCCAGTCAAAGGCCTCAGCTTCGAGAGTGAGTTCCCTGATTAGCACGGCATACCAACTGAACGATTTTCCAGTGTACTCAAACAAGTGATGATCGCTCTGCAGGAAGGGGCTAGGAGAAGTGCGGAGCAAGCTAACGAAAAAGTCCAAATTGAAGCCAAGTTTATATTGGCGAAGAGGTTATTATGCGCCTACATAGACGATAACAATATCTCTCTCAAGCCCATCAGGTGAGTTGTAGCAGAGGCGCTTCAATTTCACCCTAAGAAAACAACCGTCTACAGAGGCGGCAGCGATCAAAAATATTATAATGGCAAACGTGTGTCTGAAGAAATGGATGAGGCGAAACAAAACGATGATACTGCCTCAAAGACACTCGAAAGGATTGATTTCCAGCTTGATCAAAAGGTTTCATCTTTACTCTTGACTCATTTGCGTTACTTGACGAAATTCTAGATCAAAGAGATGCGGAAGATGTCCAAAATGAATATTTCAATCAACTATTATCCCGATCTCAGTCTCCCGAGGTGGGACAAAGAATCCTCGAAGTTTATCCTTCCTAAAGATTATTTAGCCCCGGTGTATTTGGCCAAAGATATATGTGAGTTATAGCTTTGCAGTTGCACTCCGTCATAATATCAACAAATTTTCTAGTCAAGGTGGAAAAAGGCACTACCATCGAGATGCTTTTACATCGTCTGCTTCAGTGTACACATAAGGATTCAAGTCTCAGGTCACTGAAGTTAGCACGAAAGCCCGAGCTATATGATCGTACTCCAGATCAGCAAGCCACAATTCGCTCGCTTTACCCCTTGACAATTGTCGATAAATACAAAAAGGAGTACCTAATCCTCACCATAGAGCTTGATGCCAACAAAATCATCCATATCTCACAAACCGAGAAGACGCCGCTTCCTCCAGACTGGACAAATATATGGGTCAATGAGATTCAAGGCGGACAATGGATCATGGTTCGAAAAAATGGTAAGCATAATTCCATCTAGAGGAAGGATTCTTCATGCAAAATTTCCCCCCATCTCCATAGACCCGGATTATACGCTGTACAGATATTCTGCCAATGAATTTCACAGAGAGATGCAACGCTATTACCCTAACATATCCTACGCGGGCCCTGGGCCTATGTTTCCCTACATGCAGGTATGTTTTTAAATTTGTCTCTCGGACTATTCCATGACAACAACATCGGATTTGTGTCAAGATGCCTGAAGCGCACCCTACAGGTCAACCATACAATCCGAGTCCGCAGCCAGTATATCCAGTTCAAGGAGGGCCGCCTTCTCAACGGCACGATCCAAGACAGACCGTTCCGGCGTTTGCACCGCAAGTTGTCACAAATCCGGTGCATGCAAGCCGTCCAGGAGCGTCAGAGATGCAAGAATCCCATCCCAAGCAACCGGTGCCTGCAACAAATTTGAGCATCCCTCGCGCTGACGTTGGTATCAATCCTCCACGTCCATCATCTGGACCCTCTTCTGGACCCTCTTCGAGCTCGATAAGACCCTCGACTCGCACGCCCACCTCTTCGACATTGACTGTTGACTCTGAAACAAGCAGCCAGAATGCAAAGATGCAGATCCCAGGCAGCGCGGGGGCCAGTCATCACATCACCGGGGACATGAAGACTGTTGGACGAGAAAAGAAGGCAAAGGCGACAGGAGGCTTTTGGTCCAGGTTGTTTAGGTAGCTATGAAGGAGAGAGCGGGGGGTGGGGGGCTGTCTGAGACGCGTCTATGGGTAGAGCTTTCAATTTAGATTCGGAGCAAGCAGCCTGGAGAGCCATGCTTGAGCGCTTGACCACTGAGCAAAACTGATGAAAGTAAGAATCACAAGTGGTATTCCATAGGCCAGCCTGTCGCTGGGCCAAAAAAAACTCACAGGACGAGGGAAGGATAAATTTCGAAACGTTAGCGTCAACGCTGGCACCAAGAAGCAAGTTTAGGGCAGGGTGCCTCATCTCAAAATGTGGACATTGCGCCAGCTTCCGGTCGTCTACGCGTCAACATCTGAATGTTTTGAATCCTCAATTCAATCTTCTCTTTCTAGAGTCCTGCCGCCATATCTATCTTCCAGGGAGCTCAGGTAAAGAGAAGGTAAAGAGAGACAACATTGCGAGGCCCACATCAATGTCGGACTCATGCTCTAGATCTTCTGACAACCTGAACAACACGTCCGAGTTATCCTGAAGCAACACAAAGCAATGACGGCAAATCCTAGTCTGGCGGAAGGTTCCTTGAAGTACGGCGGCGAGCCGCGGAATGCCAATCACGTAGGAGTCTTGCAACGCATCCGGTGCGACGGGTTCCCCCCATCTATATGAGCATGGTGATGGGCACGATTTTGCGGGAGAGGAAGAGAGTTGAAGGTAGAGATGGAACGACGCTGCAGATGGAGATGGCGGTGGAGAAAGCATACAAGGGATCTGGCGCACACTGAATAACAGTTGTTCTGCAATGTTGTTAAGTAAAGACGTCCAGAAATGGCCGAAAGCATTGAGGAGTCCAGCGATGCGTCCAGCGGGACTGGGCACACACCGTTCAAAATCATAGGAGCCAAGGTGTTAGAGGTGAGGCAAGGATAGTGTTATGCTTTCAGGGCAAGGCTGTCGTGGAGACAGTCAGCGAGGCACTTGGACAACGCGATGGTGACGGCGGTGGCATCGAGGTCCGAGGAAGTGGGGGCCAATTGAAATATCGTGCAACATCGTCGCCTCGAATTCCGCGTTTAGGTACAGGGATGGCCCGCTAGGCTGTCAGCATCCTGATGGTAGGGTTCACATCGCGAAGGTGAGCTCGAGTGAGTCTGCATTTCTACTTGCACTCCCGCACTGCGCGGTCTTGCGCAAGGACAAAGCCGGCGCAAATAAGTGCAAGTACACAGCCACTGACTGTGAGTACAAGTAACGTCTCCAGCGCGTTTTGGCTGTTAACCTAAGACTAGTAAGAGAAACGGAGCTCGGGAGAACTTTAGTACATGTATTTAGAGTTAATATAAAATTGAGATATACGTTCAACTGTGTTGTGGCTTGCTACATAGTGAAGTATTCCTAAGACAGCTCTGGTCTGAGTTTGAAACCAGCTGCTCGGCGCGTGCAGAGTGCATAATAATGAGAAGTGCAACAGGCATAGGCGCTTAGACTGCAAGTGCCAAAACCTCGATGCCTTTGAATCCGAGACGCTTCTCGAGCTAGGGGCTAGCTTTAGAGGTTTGGATGACTTTAATCGGACCCCAAGGTGTTGTACTGTTGAATTCCCAGGACAACCGAGGCCCCAATTCGGTTTGAATTCGGCGCTGTGGGCGCAAGGAATCAGATTTCTGATGTTCACTTCTACAGAGTTCCTACATATTATATTAATACACTTTCGGAATTCATATCATCGCTGGACGTGAGCCAGCGGCGACCTAAGAAGTAGCTCCAAAACTATTCCAACATCGACGTTGCATCGACGGCAAGTTTGTAGCTAATTTGTTGTGAGTTCTAAATACATAATATATTTTAGTCGACGCAGAATCTCAATGAAGCACATGAGAAGCACTGTGAGAGTAGCTTAGGTTGAAATTCAAATAACAGTAGGGTGAATATCAAATTTCATCCAATTTTAGTGTGAAAAGTTGGTTGAAGAGATTCAACCAACATATTAGGTTGATTCCTCAACCTAGTCATTCAACCAAAAGTGTGCTGAATATAAGTAAGAACTTTCAGCACATTTTTTTGACTTAATTTCAGCTCGCTTTTAGGTTGATAATCAATATATAAATTTAGACTGATTCTCAACCTATTCATTCAACCAAAATTATGCTGAATATGAGTGTAAATATTTGACTTAAGTTTAACCTAATTGTTGTTGATTTTCAATAGGGATATCTGCATTTTTTCCCCTAAGTTCAACGTCGCACGGCTTGCATGAGACGGACCGGTGAGTCGGAGAATGCCGGTCAATAACAAAACGAACCATCGTTGCTGTCTTTACCTTAAGCTACTCTCTCCATTCGTCCCACCATCCCTCAGTACGGTCCCAGTGGCCTCGAATATCTCCAGTATTTGAGGACACATCACCTTCTATACCAGGGCTGACCCGAGTAAACGGGCGATCCACCAGGTGCGCCCCATAGCCAACCCAGCACATCCCCCCACTGACCCAGACCCTCCCTTGCAGTGTGCCAGCGCTTTCGCGCCCTCTCCGCTGGTGACCGGCGCCCCAGGGGGACTTTGCACCCAAACACCACGCCCCCAAGCACCGTGCCCCGCGTCGCCCTCACCGCCTATCCCGCGCTCCCTCCCCCCCTTCCCTCTCGAGCCCGTGCCCTAAGTGGTGAAGACAAATCCCACGCGCCCCGCCAACCGTGCGCACAGCGCCGTGCATGGTGCCAACGACGCCAATGCACACGTTCGGGAGGCACGCCGGCGGGCTGGAACACGATGAAGGAATGACGTGTCCACATCATCCCTTTCGCAGGTCGGTGTTTCCCCCCTTAACCACAACCTAGAGGCCGGTGCTGTGCATAGGGTGTACGGGTATGATCCACCGTTTCAAACGCGAGGCGTTTGGGAGTCCAAAAAAATCAGCACGGTAAGTATACGCACATATCGTTTACCTCTACCGCGCGTGCTTATTCCTTCCCAATTTTAGCTCTTGCGAGCCAATTCGGCTTTCAGCTACACGGAAAGTGGCCTCGAATATTTCTAGCATTCGTTTAGCATAGCACGGGAATCCCAGCGGGTGGGCATGATGACGATGGCGGCGCGAAGGACGGCATCTGATGAGGATGATTGAGGATGACGAGGTATATACCGCACATTTTTGATTTGATGCACCTGCTCATTCTTGTTCTCAACCAGTGCTGTGAAGATGAGTATCATCTGCAGGTAAGTAAGTCCCTTAGCTTTATACTGCTTACTGGCCCTGTTCCTCTGCCGTCTTGACTAGTGTAAATGTAGGTACAGTTGAGTATGACAATGTATGTAATATTAGTATTAATATATGAGTGTTTCTGTGCTATGTATTGAAAGCTGAGTAATAGGATAGTTGCATCATAGAATGTGTGGGGATGCTTCAAATTTTGGGTATTCAATGTATGGGATTTTAGCCTTGTATGCCATTTTATGCCATGTATGCATACTGTCTATGCGCCAAATGAGCTGGTACCTAATAGGCTGAAATTTGGACGGTTTTGGTTGTTTTTTGACCTAAAGTAAGTATCCTAAATGGTACTGATTCCCAACCTATGGTCGCTGAAAATCATCCTAGAACATCATTAAAATCAATCCATTGTTGGTTGATGTGCTAGGTTGATTTTCAACCTAACCGAGCCTCACAGTGAAGCCCATGCAAAATTAAAATGGCCATTCACATACTTCATCACCCCGCAGCCCGAAACGGTGAGTGTACGGATTGTGTACGGATTCATCAGATTCAGAAATTCCCTTGTGGACTTCGGTGTTATCTCCTGTGCAGAACAATTTTACGACATGATCAAGTAAGCTATGGAGCCACTTCTACGCTGAGCGCTGATTCCTGACGGATCTGTCGATAGATATTTAAACTGCTCCATTGGAAGTCACAGTCAACTGGAGACGGCCTTGGCTGCGCCCCTTTTTTTTGCGGCTCTGTAAAGCAACTATAAAGTCCTCACAGAAATATGATGACCGCGACGTCAGCCTTGCTGACCTACCCCAACCTTCCAGCTCGTGTCCCCCCCTGTCGGTTCACGCCTCCTTCAACACCCAGCAAGACGATGCTGGAAGGAAAGTTTTGTTAACGAAAAATAGTTGATTAAAAGCCAGCAACGACAAATGATACTCTAGATCTACTAATAAGATCAAAAGATACGCATGGGGTCTGCTTGACTCCGCCCTATGCGCTATTTTTAAAAATCCGGCCTATCGTTATGAACGTAGCTGTAAGCCCTCTGTACGGGTATAAGAACGATACCTATTCTAAGCCTCGTAACACATCGACATAGCCTTTGGTTGTCTGACTCACTACCCAAACCACTACAATGGCGGCATCTATTGATCAAGTGTCGGGCAAAAAGTTCGACTTCATTATTGTCGGTGCGTAGTGTGCTGTTGTCCACAGTATTTTCAATCTTATACTAATCATTCGCTAGGAGGAGGAGTACGTCCTATTCCTTATCCATAGATGGGTTAATCAAATGCGCCATATAGACGGCAGGGCTTGCTCTTGCGACGCGTCTGTCCGAGGATTCCAACACATCTGTACTTGTACTCGAAGCTGGGCCTGCTAATCTTAATGATCCAATGCTCTGTAAGTAGTCCATGTTCTCTCTCTAAGCACATTAGCACTCTCTGAGCGACACTTTAGTGACACCTGGCTTGTTCGGAGCTCATTTCAAAAACCCGAAGTACGATTGGGCGTTTGAGACGGTGCGTTGCGCCCATTTCTGGGACAGTTCGAGCGCAATTTACGATGTATAGTAGGTTCCACAGAAAGAACTTGGGGGAAGATCTGTCTTCTGGGCTCGGTTGGTCCTTCTTCGCGAAAATGTTTCGCTAACAAACTTATCCCGTTCTCATTAGGGGAAAGACACTTGGAGGAAGTTCTGCCATAAATTTCTGCCAATTTCATCGCCCTTCCAGAAAGGACATCGACGGTAAATGATAGATTTAATTCAAATTGGCTTCAGTCATACTGATCTGCCTTCCAGCGTTTGAGAAGCTCGGAAACCCTGGTTGGAACTGGGACTTGCTCAAAAAATATTACGACAAGTCCGATGGGTTTGTTCCACTGGCAGTTGAGAGGGACGAGATCAGTTACGACATAACGCAACGAAACGCCGATGGTACGTACAGTATATCCCGCAATTATTTTTTAAATATTATCCTTAATAGTATGTCGCGAATAGGGCCTATCAAGTATTCATACCCTATGTTTCCTTCCGGGTTTGAGAGACCTTATCACGAGGTGCGCCTACATAGCATCACTTCTCCAAATACCACTTACGAGTAGTTCTTTATCTAGGCTTTGAAAAGCTTTGGAGTCAACTGTGTGGAGGACCCAGTACGTATGATGACTTATGGAGGTCGATTCTACTCAAGCGCCTTTTTTTATTATCAGTTGTTGGGTGAAGTGCGTCGTTGACAATCCCTTCTTTCCTTCGTTGACATCGAATTCAATTACAAAACTAGATTTCAGGTACTTGGATTACTCCAGTCACGATCCACCCCGAGACCAAAAGTCGTACCTATGCCGCAAATGTTCGAATTGACTGCACCTTTGTTCCGAAAAAGATTTGACTTCGACTTTTTTAGATGTACTACGAGCCCAACGCTGATCGAAAGAACTTCACCGTCCTTGTCAACGCTCACGTTGCTAAAATTGATCTGCAGAAAGAAAACGACGTCGCGACTGCGACAGGTGTACAATTCATCTACGAAGGCAAAGTACACACAGCTCTTGCGGGTAAAGAAGTTATCCTATCAGCAGGGTAAGTGCCACAAACCTATAGGGTGTTAGTCGTTTAACTTCGATCCTGCCTCTAGCGCGATCATGTCTCCACAGGTGAGTTTTCAATCTACATTGTTACTTGTGAGTTATCGAGAATGCTGAGAATCTCTAGATCCTCGAACTATCTGGTATAGGAAGCAAGAAAGTCTTGGATAAAGCTGGCGTTGACACAGTAATCGATCTCCCCGGGGTAGGAGAGAACGTCCAGGAGCATATTTACAGCGGAACAACGTTTGGTGCGGCTCTCCTTATATGAATTAGATTTCAACTAATTTCTCGCTCAACTTTAGAGGTTAAGAAGGAGGTTCAAGATCAGTTCACTACGCTCGACTGCCTGCGCGACCCAGTAGAACGCGAGAAACAGAAAATCTTGCTGTGAGTCCATAGTCTAGCTACTCTGCATTGACATTCCGAGAAGTAAATACCTTTACAGAGCAGAGGGAAAGGGCGCTATGGCCATGGTTCCTTCGGCCATGACATTTCTCCCGCTTGCCACCATTTCTCCCGATGCTGAGGCCCTCTATCAGGATCTCAAGAAAACCATTAACGAAGGTATCGCAGCTGGTCGCTATTCTCCTGCATTGCAAAAGCAGTTCAAGCTCCAGTTGGAAATTATTGATGGTGGGCATCCTAACACCGAAGTTGTGCTTTCCCCAGGATTCAGCACTATTCCAGGTGGGCTGACAGTTTTCTGAGCGCTCGTTTTCTTTTCTGACCTGTGCATCTAAGTGGTTGCTAGTCCCGAACCAGGAAGGAAGTACATTTCGATGATGTCCTTGTTTAACCACCCATTCTCTCGTGGGACCATTGTGAGACCATCCTTCTGGCGAAAAGTCAGGTATTTCGGACTAACTTTTAACAGCATATTGGTTCGAACAACCCCTTGCAATCTCCATTGATCGACCCCCATTATTTCGAAGAGAAGCATGGTACGTCGCTTCAGATAACATGAAAGGGCCAGACATCTTATCAAGTCACCTTCAAAGATCTTCGCGTCTTCGTTGAGCTTGTTAAATTCAATCGCCGTCTCGCTAAGACGGAACCCCTGAATAGATATTTGACTGGTGAGGATTGCAAGGTCTCGTTATACGTTGCCACTTACGCTACCACAGGACCTGAAGTAAATCCTGGTCTTGACATCAGCACCGATGAACAGATCGGAGGTATGCAGAAATAGTCATAATGATATTTTGAAAGGTTAACAGTCCTCCGTTTCAGACTATCTGAAGAAAGTTTTCGCCACGACTTTCCGTGAGTAACTTTTTTTGATACTTACAAAATCTAATTCATTTTATGAAGACACCATGGGCTCCTGCTCTATGCTTCCTTTGGAAGATGGGGGAGTTGTCAGCCCGCAGCTCAAGGTGTGCACCGGTTATTGCTTTTAGGTTGCTTAATCTTGATCTCGCTCATTAGGTCTATGGTACCTCCAACATCCGCGTTGTTGACATTTCAATCATCCCGCTTCACATAGGGTCGCATACTCAATGTAAGAGCACCATTTTTGGATGCTACGAAAAACTACGAGTTATTGACAACTATACTATAGCCACCGCATATGCAATCGGTGAACTGGGTACGTTGAGAAAAAGCCTGTAGAATATGTGACCTGACTGCTTTTTTTTTTAGCCGCTGACATTATCCAAGGAAAGGCGTTGTGAGATCAATGTCAGATCAAGGGCCTTATGTTTTTGGTTGCGTACCTGTTGAATTGAATCTAAAAAATGTAAAGTGAAATCCTTATGTCGACATGACACAATGTACTCTATTGTCTTTGAATAAATTTGCTTTGTTCGCACTTTACAGAACGATCTATCGATTGAGTACATGCGAATGTACATAAGTGCCCATCACTGCTTATCATTTAGTCCCAATGGACACTGCATTTGCTGAAGACTGCTGAAATCAGTTGAGCAGCTCATTGAACATTGTTGTCAGCTATCTGGTTTTGACTTTTGCAAAGCATACATCCACCTCTGTTACTGTACTATTACGACCAACTGTTCACATCACGCATCACAGAGGGGTCTGAACTGAACAAATCTGCATTTCATCACGCATCACAAGGCCGAGTGAACAGTTGACAAAACAAGTCTCTAGCAGGCTCAAAAACACGAAAAAAACCTCCAATTTACACTACCCAACACTCCAGGCATCCGCTCCGCCATATGGCTTATGCGCCTTTTTTATTCGACGACCTTTTCCCAGGATCGGCTCACTGGCTGATTCTGAGGTGATAACAGGCGGCACCGCCATAGATCTCTTCAGATCATCCTCGACAGTGGATGCTCGCAACAGACCACCATGGGCCTAAGTATATTTGAAACTCGAAAGAACACTCTAACTAATGAGCTTGCACACTTACCGAGCCGCCCAGTTGCTACCTGCTCAATGAACACTTTTGTCGGCCATCACACATCACTACAGAGTCTGAACACCTGTCCCATTGAACTCTTACCATCACGCATCACAGGGCGTGAACACTTGGTCGAAATAGTACAGTACTCCCATTCACAAACTGACTGACAGCTCCCGCAGAATTCTGTTTCCAAACAACAGATACCTAAAAGGTACGCATGAGATGACCAGTATAACAACACCATTGCTGATACGCCCTCAGGCTATGAAATCGGAGTTAGCGCCACATGAGTCCAGTCGCGCTAAGGGCTTAGCGGTGCATTCAAGCATTCAATTTCTTCTCCGTACTACACGGGTTAAGAAAGGTCGGCAGAGTGTAGTCGTAGATTGTATATTCAGCACACTGAACTGAAGGCTAAAATAACCTCGTAATCCAGATGCTCGACTCGTCTTGTCATATGTTAAGAGCGCTTAAGTCTGTGAGGCCCACTGTAGCGCGAGTCTTGACCAGGGCTGAATTCATGGTGTCGTGAATCACGATGAATGTCTGATAGTACAATGGAGTCCATCGGCGCGACTTGACAAGGTGCGATTATGTCTTTAGTCGCAACGCTGGCTCGATGTGTGGTAGTAGCAGGATAAGACGTCGCAGAGGGGGCGTGGTTGGCGCATGGAGAGTATTAAACAGGTAGCATCGCGCAGATTTGAGGGAAGCAAGACGAGGCTAGACATATGTTTCATGAGAAAGCGTCCTAGTAGAAAAAATGCCCCATAAAAAAGTCCGAAGAAGGTGCAATGAGAGTCGACGTCGTTGAGGTGGAGAGGGTGGAGAGCTCAGAGGACGCGAATCGATAACAGCAGACTCGCGCGGACCCTCCCGGAGCTGGGTTTGAATTAAGGATATTTATCTGAATTTCAGGCCAACTTCTGGCTCATTGATTTTACTCAACAATCCGCCACTACTTTGAGTTATTCCCGAGATCGCTTTTAATATCATATTTCGAAGAGGCACTGGACAGTGTAATTATAACAGAGGAAATCCCAGAAACCATAAGTAGTCTTACTCGTCCGTCACGCACCTACTCGGAAGCTACGTAGGACCATCTTCATCCCGTCCACTTTTCATCGCACTATCGATTCTTCTCGTAGAACATAAGACCCATAGATACATCAGATGGAACGCGCACTATATGATAGAGTAGATCTACTATGTGTATGTCCAAGCAGGAAAAAATACAATAAATGGCGATAAATATCAACAACAACCCGAAGTCCGAAAATAAATATGCACAGCGCATCGAGCAGCGCAAACCCTACAACAAAAGGCTGAAGCCCCCGAAGGCAAAGGCAGAAATACACACCAAGGCAGAGGCAAAGCTCGAGGCCCGGATCGAAGAAACACCGCTTCCCCGCGAGCCGTTCGTGACCGCGTTCGTGGAAGTGGACTTGCCCGAAGTCTTGGTCGTGGCCGATGAACCAGAAGGGGTGGCCGTGACTCTGCCACTCGCCTCGTCCAAGGCGAAGGGCTGGTTCCAGAGGATATAGGGCTCACTCATGAAACTTGGCTCTCCCTTCTTCAAAAACGCGTCGTACTTCCCATCGGCGTCACCGTACACCGCAGCAACAGCGGCGACGTTGGGGTAGAGCTCTTCGACGTACTTGTCTTCGCCGCTAGCCGAGGCAGAGAGCGTGAGCGCGAAGTCGAGGGCGCTCTTGATGGTCGCTCCTTCGGTGGTGGTCGTATTCCATACGGCAGACTCCGGATCGGCGTACTTCTCGATGCGAGCGTTAGTCTTATAATTAGATGGAAGAAGGATAGATGATAGATTCCGTCAGTAAGTGGACCACTTCGAAGATGAATGGAATGGCCCTCACGATCATGGCAGCAAGGTTGTAGGCATGGTAGTGGAATGGGCGTGTGCGAATTGCCTCGAGGGGCTGCGCAAAAGCCAAGTTGAGTCCAAGACTTGCATCGCACTTGAGAATCAGATACACACCTGCTCGCCCGACGCAGTAATTTGTGCCATGTAAAGGGTATTGAAGTAGGTGGTGGTAGCGTTTTTGGCGCCAGCAGCGTCATTCACTAATAGCTTAAGCGCTGCCAGTTGGTTATAATAGAAGGTGCCGTGATTGCTATAATATTTTTAACATCAAAGAAACCTGAGAGGAGACCGTCGAAAAAATATTTACTTTGTTGCAAGAGCTTCCTCTATGGCGATTTTCGCTGTCTCAAGCCAAGTGATATATTCCTTGGACCAAGCGATGAGCTGGTTGTCAAGGTCAGCCGTCCACAAGGTGCTGCCGCCTTTACGCAAAAGAAGGATGGCAGAGGTGACTTTCGCCATAGCTTTGAGATCGCTGCGATCTGCATGAGTTTCTTTGAAGATGAGATTATGGGGTAATATGACACTCACAGGACACCGGTGTGGCTACCCACTTGACCCGTGGGGCCTCTCTGCATTTGTCCGTACGCCAAGTTGGGGTTCATCTTCGTGTCATCATCCAAGAACCAAGCCTTAAGGAAGGTGACTTCGTTCCCATATTAGCACGTGGGGAGCCGCAGTGTTAAAAAAGACAGACTGAGAGATAAGACATACCAACGATATTCTCGAAAGATGATTTGCTGTCGCCGCTGGAGAGTATCCACGCAAGAGTGTTGTAAAACACGGCCTCCGACATGTTCTGGAAGGCGCCGACATCGTTGACGAGACGACCGTCAGGGTTGAACTTCCCATCGCGGCTGACGTAGGGGCAGGTAACCCAGACTTCGTGTGCGCACAATCCGGGGTCAGATTAAGGATCGGTTTATGGAGGTCGGAGACTTACTTTGTTCGGGGGTCAGTTCTGTGGTGTTCCCAACTTTACTGCAATCTGGCCACCAGCTAAACGCGAAGGGGGGGATTAGATTACACTTGGTTTCAGGAGCGGTGAGCGGGGGATTCGTACTAAGGCGCCCAACTCAAGTAATCATGCTTGTCGCCCGAAGGTGGTGTAACGTTCTTGTCCATAACGCCTAACGCACAATTGTTTTTAGAACAACGACGACACCACTCGAACAAGATAAGCACTCACTCCATGGACCACCGAGCGCCGTTGAGCCCGCCCAAGCGAGGATACTAGCTTGCGCCTGTTGAGTGTTCTCTCCAAAGTTTTTGGCCAAGATGTAGTCCGGATCGACGAAATCATTGGCGTATGCTGTGAAGGACACTTGGGCCACGGCGGTAGAAATTACAGAAACGATAGTAGTGCATTGAAAGAGTGTGGTGCGCATGTTGGGCATGCGTGGATGGTTGGTGGTGGTAGTGGTTTAAAATGTAGGCGAATTCTGCCCGTTTCTTGGCTATTGCGTTCAATCCGGCGACAAAAGGGATGCCAAGGAGATTGCAATGCGCATGGATGCGTGATCAACACATTTGCTCGGACAGTCGGCCTCAAAAGGCCTGGCCTTTTCACCGATTGTGACGGAGATTTGTACTGTGCCTGAGCCGAAAAAACATTCCACGTACTGTAGATTTTTGTCTTGATTTTTGATCATTTTGCGTTGAATGAGTTGGAAGATGAAGATAGTAAGCTACCGCATTTTGTGAAGCTTTTTCTCGAGCTCTTCTTTCATTTTCGAAACTCACTTGTTGCCAAATAAAACTTGAATAAAACTCTCAGAAACAGAAGCGGATCATTGGATCACGTAAGAAAAGCGAATCTGAAACAAATATTATTATGTGACTGAAGTGACAGTCTTCTACCGAGGTTAGGGTTGGGATGACTTGGACCAGCTGAGAGCTCAAAAATTTTGCAAAAATTGCTGAACTGTGTTGAACGACCGTGATTACGATTTCCTCTATTCATACTGCTACGCTTCATGAAGAGTGCATCAAGTCGGTTTGCTCGTCGACCGCTGTTTTACTATTACTCCGGAAGCCCAGGATGGATTTTGGATGGACCCTTCCGTGTATGGTGAGTAATTCCATGCTTCAAGGTTTATTTGGTATTAACGGCTCTCCTGCAGCCCTCAAGGCGTACGCGTGAGGCCTAGCATTTGCCTAGCGTCTCCCATCCAGACAGTACTCTTTGAAAAATTCCTGTGGATGATGTCGCCGGTTTATTGCTCAAAATGATTCTTGGTCCAAGCGAATCACCGCTTTACGCATTGCGCTACCCTTGTGGCCCATCAATTCACCTTAATTTCATACCACCGGTGGCTCTGTTGCTTCGAAACCCATAAAACGAGGACCCTTCCCGCAAATTGATCGTTACCCGCCTTTCTGTCTAATCTTCAAACATGATTCCGACACTGCGCCTCCTCCAAAGCCTCGACGGCTCAAACTCTCGGAAAGAACGTGCAATAGATCGTTCCGTTCTCGTCGACGTCGCGCCGGACCGCGAAGGGCTACTCACCAGCAACCAGTCCATTGACGACATCAGGCAGGAGATAAAGTTGCATGTGTCAAATCCTTCGCCCGAGTACGCCTTTCATTCCTTACACGCACCACTGGCTAATCTTATCCCTCTTAGACACTGGCTGTATCATACCCAAAGACACGAGAAAGCGCGACTTGAAGGTGGCACCGTCCCTTTATCTGTGTTCGATCCCGTGGTTGCCTCCAGCACCGAGTCAGAGGCAGGCCCGAGTGAGCCACGTCCTATCTATGTCGTCAAGCGTGTGCCGAGCCCACCCCCTACCGCTGCTTCCTCGAGTCATAATTCAGAACCCAGCTATGGGATATCGAATGAACCGATCATGTTGAAGCATACCGAGACCTTGGTCTCTCCTCGCGAACTGGGTGCAACTCACTTGCTGATAGTGTATTCACACCCTCCCGCCACTAGCGTAGATAGCTTGGATAGTACGCGCAGCCGTCCATCTATCTTTTCCGAGGCCCTCGAGCTCCCGATAAATGATCTCATTTTCCTGGCCAACGTCCCCAACCTGTCCTACGACCGCGTGCAAGGGCCCTACGGCCCCATCCTTCCTCGTCGTTTGCCCAACGAACTACCGCGTGTCCTGCTGCAAGTCCCTAATCTGACCGCCTTCCCTGAGCTCGTGGTGTATCTGCACACCCGGAACCAAGCGGGGCTATTCCGCTCGTTGATCCCAGATTGGGCGCGCGATGTTATGCACCCTCTACCTCTGCGTCCCACGCGGGTCTTGCACTCTGATGATGCAACACCGTCGTCCCTCTGCTGCCGTCCTTTGACCCGCATTAGACCTCGTAAGCTGAACAAGGTGTTCAACAAACTGACTCGTCCTCGCTCGGCTCCGGCCCTTGGTGCGTCGATCCCGTTAGAGACCCTCGGTCCGGTGAGGACTGTTGACAGCGTCGGTGCCCAGCTCGCAGAAGCCGCCGCTAACGCCCAGCAGGCGGCTGTTCCAGATGAGGCCCTGCGCCATATTGTCGCGTCGTTAGACGCCCTTCGCGATAATCTGAGTTACATCGGGTACTACAAAAGCGACTTGTGGACCGAGTTGTTGGCCTATCGACGGGTCGCACTCTCGGCGATCTCGCACCAAGCTAGGGTGCTTATTTGATTTATCTTGAGTGCCACTCACTGGTCGGTCCGCCTACATCTCCGAGAAAGCGCGAATAGTCCATTCTCGAAGTTCCTCGATATTTGATGGCACGGCCCCGATATCGCGTTAAAAGTCCAGAAATTCAGGGAAACCTGACACCCTGTATGAAGTCCCATATTACTCTATAGTATTTAATAGTATTTAATATATATCTAATAAATGTGGTCGAGTTACATCTTTACGAAGGCCTGGTATTAGAAGGCAGTCTTCCCCAATTGGATATGTAATTGACAAGCCAGTGGCTCATGTCCCTTTGACCTTTGTCTCCAATGGTATATATACCGAGTCCATATCATTAATTCAACCCCCTTCTCTTTTACCTTCCTGCTTCGCCTCTTCCTCCTTCCTCAAATTCTCATCACACAAACTCGATTCAGAACATGAATGACCCACACCAAGTTTCGACTGCGTCCGCTCTCACAGACGAACAATTCCGCTCACTGGTGACGAGCGGCACTCCTTTCAAGTTCAACCTCACGCATGAACAGTTCAGCATGGTGTTGCAGACCCCTGTCGCTTTCGCACTCACAGAGGAACAACTGCGCATACTTGCGGAGTTCGCTTTCCCCAAGCTGCTCCGCCCGGCCACTGGCAACCATGAAGCCATCAACACTGCTATCGCCATTCCAGAATTTGTGCCTCCCAGGGACTCAGCTGGCGACCCTTCACCCAAGTCATTATTTGAAAGTTTCTCTTTCATTTCCCGGTCCACCATCTTGGAGATCATACGTCACGAATTTGACCCATTCCACCTGCGCAAACTCGACGTCGCCACTCAAGACTCCATAATTCGCATCGGTACCCTCATTGACTACTACCCCACCCTCTCCTCACTCCTTGAGCCACTGCTCATCTACTTCGATATCCTTGGCTCCCATGCGGCATCGTCTGGTAACGCAGCTGCCACCCTCGCGATCCTCAAGGGCTGCACCGCCTACTGTGCAAGTCTTTCCAACCTCAATGCCAAATTCGAGTGGTCGGCGGTCCTTCTCTATCACAAGCATTTCTTCATGAAACGTTCTAGGGAAATGATGCGCGGTATCTATTCCAGGTGGACCGTCATTGACGAGTCGTACATGATTGTGGATCTTCTTCCCCACCCACGGAAGACGAGCACACCACGCTCTCGAAATTCCAGGCGTCGATAGGATTTTACGGGCAGTGTCCATAAAGTAGTATCATATTTAAATCTAGCAGTTTTGAAGAAAAAGGTCCCATAAGTAGTGGTTATCCATGTGTCCAATAGAAAGATCTAGTTCCAGAATCTATCCTTTATAGCAATCCGAAAAAGTAAAAGAAAAAAGCCAAAAGCAGTGCAAGAACCGAACAGATATGGATTCCATAGTCCGTCCAAAGGCTATTGACGATGAATGCAGCTTTAGGAGGGGGCTCGACGGACACTAGAATCTGGTGCTTCGTGCCAGGCATTGTATCCTGTGTGACAATGAACAAAGTCTGCCGCTTCTCATCGTGCACCCATCTATTACCTTTTTCAAGGCCATGCACAACGACGGTCCGAGAGTGCGTCAGCTGTGCGGGTATAAAGATTTCTGTCTCGCGAGAGACGAGTGGACGGTGCAGCGTCCGTGGGGGGTCAAAGACGCTGACGGATCTTGGTCCGCTGGTGTCCTGGTCCCCGGAGACGGGGTTTGTCCACTCGTATATGAAGCTCCCGGTGTTCATTTCATATTCGAAATGGAGGGGGATACCAGCGGTCTTTGCAGCGTACGGTCGGACGATGGCGTTCAGGATCCTGCCACCTTCGTCCAGCGAAGGAGAGTCTTGCTCAAAGGATAACTTCTCCGACGGGAGTGCCCTGTGTTTGCTAAACCAGGAAAAGTTCTCCCCATTCCAGTCGTCGCCTCGTTCGTCGGTGTTGTAGGGATTATAGTTCCACAACCTAAGATATAGATTCCTGAGGAGAGCGAATAAAATAAACTTTCAAAACACATACGTAAATCCAATTAGCGCTTTCTCAAGGCCCGTAATCATAGCGTCCATCATCCGAGCCTGGAAGACAAAACTGTTCGTTCTAAATGCCCCGCCTTTGCTAAGATCCAAACCACATTAGTCGGGAATACAAACTATTCATCGAAAACACGTACTTCATGTCCATCGGTATCCCACATTCTCCAATAAGCACAGGCATTTCTCCAAGTGAACGATAGCCGTTCTCAACAATGTTGCGAATCTGCAGTGAAAAATTCTCCCTGGCTCCATTCTGTCCCCAGTAGAAAGCTTTCAACGGAAACATGCCCTTGTTTACCAATCAGGGTTGAAAAGGCAGCAAGAAGATGAGGTTAAAACATACCCTAGAAAGGCCTTGGACGTTCACGGAGAAGTCGCTGAAGGCTTTCAGGAAGAGGCCGTTCAAGTCATACCTAATATCACGGTCAGTTGCTGATTCGAACACATTGCATAATTCAATGAAGTACCAATGAGGAGCAAACACCATATTACTGGGGCGACGTTCTTCCGTCCACGAAGCGGGAGCAAACTGAAAGGTAGAAAGGGTCTGAAATTGGAAGAAGTCACACAAAGATGGACTACTAACCTCGTTCGGAATGGGCTCCAGGAAAACCAATTTCGAATCCGAAGACGCCTTCCTCACCATCTCGCTCCACCTCTTCGCAAGCGGGAAGTATAAGTCGGTATACCACTCAACCTAGTTCAGTTGCAGTAAATTAAGACCATTGCGCACAATGTGAAGAGGAGGGACAAAACACACTTTTGCCCCAGTATCTGGGTGATGCCGGAAGTAGTTCTCGCGTAACACGACCGCCTTGTCTGTAAGCTCGTTCCACCGCCACACATCATGGTACTCCCAAAGGCACCGTCCTTGGGTGGGACCATCGGGGCGCCAGGCTTTGGTCTTTGAAGTGTTAAGGATAGTGTGCGAAGTGTGCTTGGTAGGCATGGGGAATGAGCGTGTCCATGTGGCGACCTCAGTTGGATGACCAGCACCCAGTTGGAAAGATTGGAAAGCAGAAGCTGGGGTGTTCTGAGTATCGACGTGTTGAGAAGATGAAGAGAATTATGTACTTACGAACGTGGGATAGGTGAAGGTCGGTATTATAGTCAAAGGCGTGCAAAGAAGAAACGTTGATGTACCCTCTGTGAGGTTCATTCATCATCTATACATGCTTTAAGTGTGAATTCACAGATTAGTTTCAAAAAAGACGCACCTGGAATCCAAGAACGCCCTCGAGATCCCCAACAGCCCGTACCACCTGCTCCCACATATCGAAGAAAGTGTTTTGCAAAAAGTGTTGAATGGGGACCTCCTGGTTATGCTTATTCCTTACGCGCAATTTGGGTGCATATATATCTCCAGCCCAAAACACCGTCCTGCATCGCATCGAGTCAGTACAGGCCACTTAGTGGTGATCATGAAAGAACTACACGTACGCCATGGTCGCTGCTGCGAGTTTCTGATACCCACACGGCCACAGACCACGCTCCGCATCGACATGCCCACCGCCCCTTTGTCCGTGTAACCACGCAGCACCCGCATCCTCTATCGCATGCAAATCGAATCCCACGACCTCCAGTGTCCAAGCTGGCGCGCCGGAGCCGCCGCAGTAACGGGACCAGACGTCCTGGTGCATGGAAACGAAGGCTTTCAAGCCATACTGAGGAAGAAGGGTGAGTAGGTTGCGGATATACGTGAGGTATTCGATGTCGTAGATGCCTCTGTATCGAGGAGTCAGCTTGTGTAGGGCGGATTGTAGCCAACACGTACGGTCCAGCGTGTTCGACGGCTTCCCAAGTTACCAGAAAGCGAACTAGCTAGCGCATCAGAATTCAAACCATAACAATATATACAGCAACGTACTGAATGTTAGACCCCACCTCCGCAGACGCGAAAAGTGCTCATGCGCTTCTTCCAAAGGAAATGGACGTCCAGCAAACGTTACAGACTGGTGGTCGCCAGGGAAAGCTGCATGGTCATGGTCTACTGGCCTATAGAATCCTCAGCTGTAAACAATGAGAACAGAATGCAAATTACGCACGTTTTACATGAACCTGACAGATTGACCCCTCGCAAACTGCAGACGCGTCCAAATGCGTCGACGAAGTGGCGTCCGTCGATTACCAAGTCTCCACCTGTCCCCCTCGCGGACCAGTCATGGGCATATGACGGAACAGATCCTGGTGTATACGAAAGGTCCTTCGATGGGTGGGAAGCCTAGCGTAAACGACAAACTCAATCTATACCGGCCAGTGAGGGCGCTGCTGGCACCCAAGGGAATGGTGACGAACCTGCTGCTTTGTCGCTGTGCGCTGTACCTTGATTTGAGAAGCCTGAGGAGTTGTCTCGTCCTCCACGAGTACGAAAGATGAGTCCATGGACTCCGGATCTGAGGCTTTGAGGGATGGTAGTAGTTCGAATGAAAGCGTTGTTCACAACTTCTGATAGCCGGCTACGAAATGATCGTGATCGCACTGGGCAGACGCATCATGTTGCTCTTGACTTTCTTCAATCATGGCCCCGAATGAGAGCTCTTCCAGTAGCTTTCCGAAACGGACGGCACCCAGAATGCGCACAACTCGTTTAGCACAAGCGGAAACCTCACGAAAGGGACGTCAGACTCGGAGCGCTGGTTTGAAATCGGAGCAACGCAGCGACGTATCACCGGCAGATGATACACAGGCGGGTCAGGCTGGTTCAAGCTTGACTATAAAATCTGCATCTGGAACTATCCCACTATACAACGACCACCCTTTTCTTATCCAAGATCCCTTCAACAAGAAAGTGTATTCCGTTGGGGGGTTCAGATGCGACGACAAGGGTAGCAATCCCAAGCCGGATTTCTACATCTGCGAGACTTCAAACATGAAGTGGACTAACCTGACGGTGAGTCTGTTGATTCGAGTGTTTAGATATAATCGTGAGCCCTCATTTAGAACCGTTTGACACATCGCAATCCTTATAACCCCTTCAGCAAATTGGAACGAACACGCTCCGCCAAAACTTTACCTCGGATTAGTTTTCCAGGTGCTACCCTCCTCCGTATTGAAAACACGAGCTATATTGCCCTGTTTGGAGGCTTTGATGCAGAATCCAAGCGCGCCAGGTCCGAAATACTGATTATCGATCCAGATAAACGCGAATGGTGGACAGTGCCGATTCAAGGTGGCGAGGTCGAGCCGCGTATCAACCCAGCCATAGTCACTATCGACAACAGCATATTCATCTTCAGCGGCTATCGACGGTTTGGCGAAAATCCTCAGCCTCACCATTCGTACAAACATCGTTGAATGCAATCCTGATTCAGGAGTTTGGCAGTGGTTGGCTCGCGATGTTCCATATTCAGCTTTGGTCCCCGCTGGTCAAGCTTTCCAAGAGGCGCTCTCAATCTATAACGGCACGAAGATACTGTTGACACCTGGCCGGACAACAGAAAACAAGCAGGTGCGTGGAAGCAGATAATTTTGTCATGTTATGTATGTCCCAATGATGTTATCGCGCTCTCATCCATAGCGCATCAATTTTACTTCGGAAAACTGTTTCTTCTTCCACACCAAAAACAAGAGATTCCAATCAGCTACTGCAGACATCACGGGCCTACTTCCCACTTCACTCCGGTGGTATCACATCTACCGCCCTTTAACGGCGCCTTCATCCTTCGACTCGTCGATTATTGTTTGTGGTTTCATCGATGTACCCGGCACAGACAACATCGCAGCAGAGATTTGGCACCTCTTTCTGAGCCCTGAGGAACGGGTTGAGTGCCTCGACGTCAATAAGAAAATCTGGGACTTGGACTCTCATTTCAAATGTTCTCTGTATCTTAACGGACAGGTGCGCCTTCTGGGGACTGGTGCAGAGGATGCCGAAGATCCTAATGCGACTTTCGACATTTATGCGGATATACCCTGCAAGAAGTAGATGAAATGTTTCAAGAGAGGAACTCCAATTCTGTAAAATTAGTTCGTGAATCTTCAAAGCTTCACCCTCATTTACTTCACTAATAGTGCTTTCTAGTTGATGCTTTATGTTATAATCCTATGTATGTTGTATGTGTCGTATGTTACCACCTCTAGATATCGTCCACCACTTGTTTTTAAAATGTATATTCCAATATTTCATAAACTCTTATCACACAATTGATCTAACGCTGAAATTGAAGAACCCATTTGCCAAACTGAACAAGGAACCCAATTCCGATGATTTATACTTCAATACAAAGATGCGAAAATATTTATCTAGTCATTATGTCTATGTAAATGTTCCATGTTGCATTGCGATCATCTTCCGCATCTGTCCCAAGAATGCGCACCCGTCCATCAACATATATAGCATCTTGGAATTTTAAATCCAGATCCCAAATCCTTTGCATGAGATTTAGACACTCGACGCGCTCCTCTGGGGTTAGGTGGAGATACCAGAGTTCTGGCGCAATGTCAGATGTGCCAGGAACACTGCGAAAGCCACAAATTATGACCGAAGAATCTGATTTTGAGGGTTCCTTCAATGGACGAAAGATGGAATACCAGTGAATAGAAGAAGGGAATGTCCCAATAAAATCAATAGCAGCAGATTGGAATATTTCATTGCATGTGTGGAAGAAAAAGATGTTGTCCGAGGTAAAATTAAAAGGCTAGCATAATAACATGATGCTGTTAGCTTGATTCAAATATTCAGAGATAAGTTTCCACACACCCAATCATTGGATGACATTCGACCAGGTGCCAATAAAATCTTTGTGCCGTCATACACTGAGAACGCCACTTGGATGTATTGATCAGCAGGGATTTTTGCAGAATATGGAGCATCCCGAGTCGACCAACACCACGAGCCTGTGTTAGGGGAAAAAGTAGCAGTGCAATAAGAGTGGTGAGCCTGACAAGGCCCTAAATTTTGATTGAAGCGTCGGAAACCACTGAAAATGTATATGTTGTTACCAACAGCGACGATCACAGGATCGATGCGTGGCTCGACACCAGGACCTTCAATCTGTAAGATCCCCCATTCACGTCGATTAGGATTAATTAGAAGGATTTCATCTCTAGCCCGAGCTCGATCCACATCATGCCCTCCGAAGACAGCAACAAAGCTAGTGTTTTGTATGCGCAGGAGTGCAATGCCAGGATAGGCAATACGAGGCAAATGTTTTGTTGGTGGTGTATCTTGTGTTCTTTTCTGTTTGCTAAAGGGCTTATAAGGATTTTGATAAACTAAGAGGTCCTAGAGAGGGATGATTTACAGAATTCAGACCTGTAAAGACCAAGAGACTCACTGTAAGGTTCGTCCATCGCATTTCTGCTGTCTCGCAGCTATAGAAATATGGAGTGGGCATTTTCCTCGGATCTCCAGACAGGTGGCCCCCAATCATGTATATCTTATGGTTATACGGGTCTTCGACGATTCCAGAAAGATAACTATATGGCGGAATTTCTCCGCAGGCCAATTCGATAGATTGTCTGCTGATGACACTCGCAGCAGTTTGAGTATTGGAATTGTGAACCGGATGTGATCTAAAGGTGCTACCGGCAGGAAATTCGCGTCGAGGACCATTGTTGGATGCCATGGTGGTTGAGATGTAAGAGCAAGATAATGATTATGATCATGATACGTGCGCGTGAGTACTTGAGTGGCACCGGTCGACTTTGGTTGACTTGGTATCAGGTGATCGTTTATTGATTAGGCGCGCACAATAAACACGCAATGATTTGATATATTTTATGCATTCCAGAGGGATATCTATACAGATGCAATGATTGACAACAGACAGCAAGATTGTTACTTTATAGTGAATGAAGGTGGGTGGATGTGGTAAATTTAATTTATAGCAGATCCAGTGTCCAAAAGAGCTGTTCTAGTGTAGTCCTAATATTTTACCGATTTACTTCTTCCAAGGTATATCCAAATAGGTATTCCACGTCGCATTTGGTCCATCCTCTCGATCAGATCCCAGGATGCGCGCCTGTCCATCAACACAGATAAAGCCTTGGAAATTGGAATCCAAGTCCCAGATCCTCTGCTTGATGTCGAGGCACTCAATCCGCTCCTCCGGACTGAGGGAGAGACGCCAGACCTCGGGTGCAATGTCGCCAGTTCCGGGGACATCAATAAAGCAGCATATTATCACAGACGAGTCGAAGGCCGAGCTGGCTGCTGAAGGGCGGGAGAGGGAATACCACCGGACTCCCTCGGGGAAGGCGCCGGTAATGTCTGCCGTGGCTGGCTGGAACCTCTTATGTGTGGTGTGGAAAAAGAAACTCTTATCGGGAGCGAAATTTATAGGCTCACAAAATACAGTCAGTTGACAACCTGAGGACAATCAATTCACACACACCTCATCATCTGTCATTCGGCCGGGCGTTAACAGTATTTTTGCGCCATTAGAAACTGGGAAAGCTTCCTGGAAGGCCAGGCCAGCAGGGACTGATCCCGAATACGGCTGATCGCGAGTCGACCACTGCCAGAATCCTCTATCAGGAAAGTACTCGGCGATGCTGTATGAATTGTAGGGCTGAGGATCGTCCCCAAATTGCCGGTATCCACTGAAGACATAGATACAGTTGCCAATTGCAACTACCGCTGGGTTGATGCGTGGGTCGACACCTTCTCCGAGTCCTTGAATCTTTAACGTCCACCATTCACGTTTAGTTGGATCGATGATGATTATTTCGGATCTCGCACGTTCAGCATCGGCGTCGTATCCCCCAAATAAGGCGATGAAACTGGTGTTATGAATACGAAGGAGCGTGACCCCAGGATGACTTATACAGGGCAAGGGTTTCACGGCTCGCATTATTTCCTCTTTACAGAACGGGTCGTATGGATTGCGGTGTATCAAACGATTCTAGAAGCGATTGTAGACAATGATTCTAAAACCATATAAGCTGGCAGACGCACCGTCAACTTAGTCCACTTCATGTTCGATGTGTCGCATATAGAAAAATCGGGTGTGGGCATGTAATCCTCATCCCCGCATCTGAAGCCTCCGATCATGTAGATCCGCTTGTTATATGGATCTTCGACGAGGCCAAAGTGGTCATTGTAGGGCGGACAGTCGCCAAGCGCAGGCTTTATTTGGAGGTCAGAGTTTCTACGTGCATGCACGTTGGCTGCTGGATTTCCAGTGGGGATCGGGCGACGCTCGCCAACTTTCTGGGCCCGTTTTAGGGCCTCCCCCGCTTGCCTAAGACGAATGGGACGCATTCTGGCGGTTTTATATCGATGTGAGGTGCTAGCAATAGGTGCTGCATTTTGAGGAGCATCACAGTCTGAGGGCATGATGAGAGTTCAGAGCAAGGCGTGCGCGTGAGCGCGAGAGCCATCGCGTACATTTTGGTACTGTGTTTATAATTTGTCTTCCTCAGAGTGCGCCCTCCTCATTTTTTTTAGGAGATCATTCCATGTCATTTGCTGCTGTATGATGCTGCGAATTTGAGCATCATGGATAACATTGATTGAGAGTAAGTATCAGATGAATGCTACTCATATTTGGTTCGAGGAAGGTAATTATGCAAATGTAGTAAAAACATAATAAGGCTAGTCGTAAGTTGTGCATGTCTTTGCACCGTGTATAGACGTATCGTGAAGACGTGAGTATGGAATAAGATCAAAGAAAAGGAATGTAATAAATATGCAGGATATAGGATAAGATACAAAAACCAAAGAACGAAGAACGAAGAAGCAAAAAGCAATGCAAGAGAGAACCTGAAAGAGAGTAGATGGTGGTGGTACAACACGAAACGAAGAAATCTCTAAAATAGCGACCCCTACCCAAATCCAAATAAAGAAAAATCAACCCAAGTGGAAGCAGATAAACAATCATGAGCATGCATACGCCGGGCTCAGGACTCAGCTGTTCTGCCGCGTCGTAGGCGTCGATGCACGCGTGCGCCTCCTCCACCAGCCTCTCACGCCCGTCGAACCTGTGCTCTCCTGCAGCACCATATTCTGCTTCTGAGGAGTGTTATTGACCATCACCCTCCCCTCAGGTGTGCTTCTATCGCTCGCCCCGATAGCACCACCATGTTCCCCGACCGAATTCGAACGAGGGGCATTGCGAGCCGCCCTAGCACGGCTTCGCGACGACCCCGAGGTCATGGTGTGGATGCTCGTGCTGCTGCTTGTGGTTGTAGTGGTGCTACTATAGACAGATTCCGTGCCCTCGGTAGTGCTCATGCTTCCTTGGCGCCTCCCTATCGTAGCGTTCCGGTCGAGGCTGACGCCTGTCAGGCCGAGGCCTAGCACCGCAGGCTCAGAGCGCGACATGCCCCTGTTCGATGTACCACGGGAGGCCTGAGATTTGGAGGGAGAAGGGGGCTCGTAGTAGGTGAAAGGACTCTCGTATTGTTTTTCCGTCGTCTTCGTTGGGTTGAAGAGCGCGTCAATAAGCGCCTCGGTCGTTTTCGTGCCATAGGCGAAGGGGAGGCGCTGGACATCAAAAGAGACACCGACCGCTTCGTCATTGGCATCGTTCAAATCAGATTCGTCGTCGCTGTCAGTTGGACTCTCCCCTCCCCCCGATGAGTTCTTGTCTGAAGCTCGTCGTATGGTTCGCGTTGACTTCGCTGTCTTCGGGACGGCAGTCTTAGCAGCGCCTAGAAGGTCGATCTCCAGCTCCTCTTGATCTTTGTAAGGGCCGTAGATATCAAGCGCCCGCGGCCGCTTCCTGACGACGTCCTGGTCCAGAAAGCCCGCGATTTCTGTCAGGATCTCGCCCTTCGCAAGGGGAGGGGGGATATAGTTGGTCTCGCCGCTCACGTACTCCATCTCGATGGTAATCTATATGACGAAAAACGGAAGTTCAGAAAATCACAACCACGTAATGCAAATTTCATCATACCCTCAAAGTGGCATTCGTCTTGCTCTCCTTGAGCAGATAACGACGCTCAACGGGTCCTTGTCCGATGTACTCTGCGAGGTTGAGATATACGGCTCCGAGACGAGGATTCTGCGGGGGTCCCTCTGGATCGTCGGGGATCACACGCTGCATTACGACGAGTTTGAGAGGACATGGCTGGACCTGTAGTGTCTCGCGATCAATGTCCAACCTGAGAATAGGATCCAGCTGCTGCGACCAAGTAATCGAATGGTCTTTCAGCTTGAGAAAGGGTGTCATACCGCGAGCCGGCGTTGTGCTGACAGGAATTGAATGGGTGTTCAAAAGGGTGCCCGTAGTGTCACTGGATATCGTGGACGCTCCCGCAGTCGTGGCCGTCGAGGTTGATAGGGAAGAAAGGGAATTAATGATAGATGAATCCGCCGATACATTTTGAGAATGGGTTGTCTTGGAAGACCGGGACGAAACTGACGATGTTATGCTCTGCGGTGCCACCGCGCCCTTTTGCCGCCACCCACTGCCTACGTGACTGCCTTCTGGAGACTCCCCAGTTGTGGGACTCAACATCTCGCGGAACCATCCCATCTCGCCAGAATCCTCGCGCGCCTTGCCCTTATCCAAGGGCGTCTTCTTCTCCCCGTGACCCATGACCCTGTCCAGAAGACCCTGCTTGTGCAGCGGTAGTGAATGCACATTTTTCAGTTTCCACCGCACGCCGAATTCGCCACTGACGAAGGGGACGCTCGAGATTTGATGGATGAGAATCTTCGCTCGGAAGTAGGTGTGCCGGGGCAGCAGATGGCCAATGTGGGCGCGGATGCCGGGTGTGGAGGGCGATGCGACTTCGTTAATGCTCAGGTTGCTGCCGTTCCCTACTAATGGTTTGTTCAGGAAAACCGGAGCTGGTCGAGAAGATTTGAGGGTATTTTCCATGGTGGTCAAGAGACTACGAGAGCCGCTCGAGCTTGAGGGGTTGTGAGACATGGTCAAGCGGTGCGCGCAAGATCAGCTGGACTGTGGTGGGGTATTAGACACGTCGACGGGCACGAATGACGAGATATTATTATAGGATTGTATGGCCCTCGGAATCTAGCGTGAGTATGCTTATGATGAGACGTCCGTCCGTGTCGCTGAATATCGCGATGGTTGAGGAAGATGCCAGAATAATGCCGTGCGGGAACGCGTCCGGATTTCTACCGTGGTCAGACGGACTTGGGTGACCCACGCGGCAGAATCAAGGAGATACTGGGATTGGAGTGTCGTGGACGCGCATGCCTCGATGGTGGGAGTTGGTGATAAAGAAAGAAACGGTGAGCTGACTTCATGTTTCCCCATCATCACTGTAGCCCCAAATGGACTTGTGTCCGGCTTTGTCCTAATTATATGGTTCTCCGTTCAAGAATCCCAAATCAATGGCTAATGAACGTGCATGATAAATAGCTAACTTTGATTTCTCGTTCAACGTTCAGTGAAGAGTTGAAATTCTAATGACGCCATGAACAATGTCATCGAGGAGCTACAGCTACAATATCGCAATCTCATCGTACATGGGTCAAGATAACACGCATGACAAGCAACAGAAATGGCTTCACGATTTTGTGCCGTTGAGTTCGAATATGGATCCAAGGCTATACTCTGAAGAGATGTGGCTCCGTTAATCCACCATGCAGCTATCGTGGCATTCAGTGCTTATCAACTCCTCTCTAGATAAGGACGCTCAAATGACAAATTTTCTCCTGTAAAGGCTTGCAAAGGTTTAGTACCGATATCGCATGTACCTTCTTCTAAGACAAGGAGGCCGCTGACTTTGGAAAAGGGGACGGAGGTAAGGAACCCGCAATCAGGTTTAACCTTTCACACCACAGCCACCGGACCAATCAACTCACTTTGTGCAGCTGAGCGCTTGAAGTGTGAAGTCTCCCTCCCCCCCCCACCCAAAAAAAAAAAGCTATGTAGAAGGCTCCTGGTACGTCGGACCATAGAAGTGAGCGCATTGTCCTATAGCAAAATGGCTCTTAGTAATATTTTTGGGGGTGAGCCGGGAAAACCGTATCAAGAGAGTAGCACACCTTCATAATATCATACGCCTATGTAGTATTATTGACCGCATATACACTCAGCATTGGCAAGTTTGCGACAAACACAACAGTCACTCGCAGCGAAGTTCAGTCACTTGTGGCAGCGATAGTCTGAGTACTGTCTACTTAAAATAAAAAATGATGTGAATCAAAAATATATGCACACTTGCGATTTACGCACCATAAACACATTGCGCCCCCCAATTGCAACAATCTCATCGTACATATGTCAAGATGACATACATGGAAAGTGTCAGGAATGGCTTTCAAACCGTATGTCGTTGTGTCCAACTTCGGGTCCGCAAGGCTAAGTATCGCCCCTCGCCAATATAACTTGCAGAGTGAGGAACAATATCGTGCAAAGCTCCGAAAGCCGAAAGAGTGCATCAGACTTTATTCTTGAAACAAGATCGTTATCCCACAACAAAATGGACCTTTGAAGCAAGGTTCCTAGGGACGGTTTGCGACGAACAAGGGATTTCGATGAGTGATACGAAGCTCAGGTTTGAGATAGAGATTCCATGCGAGAGTCCAGGTAAAAGGCAGTGGGCGAAGGTCTGATATTGACACAGCTCCATGCGCCTTGTATCGACGCATGTACTCAACTTCACGACTTCTCTGTAAGGTGGCGGCGGCCATTACAGTCTGGGAACTGTGGACTTAGATGCCCGTATGGTGACACGAATCAGATATCTTCTATGCAACTTGACAGTCTTTAAATTACGCACCAGTTCCGCAGGATACTGTACTATTACGAATTGTTCGTCCGGGGGTGGGACACGGGACACGGTGGACGAAATTTTGGTTTTGGCCAACGCTGAGATGGCCTGGGACACGTAAAATTTTCAGCCAAAGCACATATTTTTACACCCCTTCTCACCGGAAAAGTAGCAAAGAATTTGACTTTTGGTCCCCAGTCTTCCATTACAGGTCAAATTGAATGAATTTTGACCATTTCCTCAACATTTCCTTGGTGTTCTCGCCGTTGGAGCTTATTTAGACGGAATTTTGATTTCATGTCCCCGGGACACATTTTGGCTTCGGCCAGCCCGCCCGGGACAAGGGACAAATGACCGATTTCGGCCACATCCACTGGCCTCGGGACACGGGATGGACGAACAATTCGTAATAGTACAGTAAACGCTGTGCGCCGGGCGCCCCTCAGTCAACGACAGTTATGCCAGGCCCGTTCTCTCCTTCGTTGCTTGTGTATCAATTTGGAAATAAAATGGAGCCAGGGGAACTGGCTTTAGTGGGAATGGAAAGTGAGGGAGGCGTCCGAGTCGTACCGACGAAATTACGCGATAAGGAACGGGTCAGCGCTGTCACTCAACGCACGTGATATGCGTAACACCGCGAAAGACGTAACGCGACGCGTCAAATCTGTCAAATGTGATCATTATTGTCAGATCAAACGCCTCAAAAATGCCTTTTCATGCAGGATGAAACTTCTGTCAAACTTGATGGAGAACCTATTTACTGACCTTTAGCCATGACAGATTATTCAAAAAATTGTTCCGACGGCATCAAAATTCTTGGACCTGAGTTCTTGATTCTGCCTACGGCACTCCCAGCGGTGAAAGCAGACCGTGAAACTCCATCAGCAGGCTGGCATTTTACTTTTGCACTTATCTCCACTTTTGAGCTTTTAGTGTGGGAATAAAAAGCTAAAAGCATAAAAATCGGACAAAATCACGAGTTTGACCGCGCCAATCAGCGCCAATTATGCAGTTTCCATGCCAGCTTTTTGCCGAGAGGAGCTTAGCCTTTTGGGCTTGTTCCTTTGCCGCTTTTGGCCGCTTTTGGTGGTTGCACAACCGGAAAAAGTAAATTGTCAACTTGCTGATGTCTCTAGATCAGTTGGTCTTCTTTATCCCATATAGATATACCATCAATAGATGAAGAAACTTGAATGAGTACTGCCCACTGCCCATACACAATCCATCATAGACTGACGCTCAAGCCTCGGTCAATGAAAGATCTGAAAAACATCAGTGTGAAACGAGTTCAAAATTTAGACATACGTGCATTCAACAATCAGGCTCAAGTTTCGTCGACAAGACAATGAATCTCAGGGCAGTAGAGCGTCATCCCACAGCAATTCACAAAACAGGTTTCTCGTTAATCGTGTTTGAAATTGTATCGTACATAGACACACAGGCTCTGTTACCGTTAGTTCAGTTTTCTTCTCACTAAACTGCGTCGTTGGTGGAATACAGCGGGATCAGAATTGATGAAATCGATTTGTTCCTTGCGATAGTCGTCTGGAATCACCGTAGTATTGAGGCCATTCAATTGCAACAGAACCTTTTCACAGTGTCTCATGAATAACCAAATGAACACGATACCACAAACATTACAGACCTCGTTTTTGGTGGTATACTGAGGCCATAATGGACCTAAGTTTTCCCAGCATTAGAACCTGCCTCCAATGTACTGTAACAACCAAAACAACTTACGAGGAAGTCCCTGACCATCATTGGGATCGAGACTCGCAGCAAATGACACCCAATAGTCGATCATCATACTGCTGAGAAGACGAGCAGGGTTGGATATGTCAGGGGGAGTGCCATATACGAAGAAAACTTCTGAGCCATGGGAGACTATCACACAAACGATTGAGCCTCCGACGCGAAAAAAAATGCATAGACGCACCTCCGAGGGAAGGCTTGTTCATTGGTTGAGGCTGCGTAAAGAGGTATCCAAACGTCTTGACTCCTGCGCGAGCAGCGGTTTGGATCCAACTCCTTCGTTGTGCGTGGAAGTTCACATCACCCACTATTCGGATATGAAAGAGTTTTTAGACACAAAGAGTTTCAATGAAGATAGGTAGCACCCACTGATGGCAGCCTGTCTCTTATATCCAGTAGGAAGCCCGAATGTTTCATTTCCAGTATTAAATGGTGAGCCGAGGGCGGGGATGTCGGGGTATAATTCAAGCAGTCTATCCGCGGTAGATGTGAGGACGTTTTCTGCTACGAGAGGTGGCGAAAAATTTGTAATAATAGTCTCCCTGATATCGTCTGAGGTAAAGTTGCCAGATGAGGGCGTAAAGAGAGTACCTATAGAGTAGTGTAATGTTCATCAGATACCATTTCGTCTTACGTATTTCTTGGAACGCACCTTCATCCAGGTTCGTGCCAGCAATGAAAGGAAGCTTCGCGAAGTGGCCTTTCTTCAGAATACGAGACGCAATGTCAGGGAACAGTCCTCCAGGTCCATCGATAGTTGGATCAAAAGGAAACTCCTCGGATGCTTTGGCAATGGAGGTAACGACACCAGTAAACATTTCCGTGCTGTTCGCCTTTCTCAAGCAGTCAAATGTATGTCCGCTCGTCGCAAGCGATGCACACGAAGGAACAGCCGACACAAAGTTCTGCCAATCAATTTCGCGTCGCTCCGCATTGAACTCGAGCGCAGTCGCCGGGGAGCCCGATTCGAATATCTAGCAGATACAAATATAGGTCAGAGAGTGGGGGGGACGAGAATAGCTGAGTTTGACTTGCCGCCGCTCTTGCCAGTCTTTCAATAGGTGAATTCAAAAATAGGATGGCGGTCATGATTGCACCGGCACTTTCACCAAATACAGTCACCTGTGTGCATATATCCAAGCGAGCGAAGTTAGTTACGCCTTCAAAAATGTTATACCGCGTACGGTTGCTAACCTTCTTTTTATCTCCACCGAAAGTCTCGATATTAGCTTGCACCCATTCCAACGCTGCTAGTTGATCTTTAAGTGCGAGGTTGAGCGCGCCACGCTGATCAGCTATGACACCGGCGAATGAGAAATATATGCGTATGAACATGATGTATGATCAATACCCTCTTTTCCTTGGGGAAATCCTAACGGTCCGAGGCGATAGTTGAAATTAACGTAAACCAAAGGAGTTCCCTGGAGAAAGAGCTTTAGCAATGAAATGAAACTTAACCACGTTGGAAACCCACTCTGGCCGCGCTTTGCGCAACAATAGCACTCGCATTGTAAATTGACGCTTGCCCATCTTGGAAGCCACCACCATAGCTAGTGTTCCAGATCATGAGTGAATGCTATGAATAGCGTTCAAACGATACATACGTCCAAAAAAGCTGTCACAAATGCACATTGAATTCAGCAAGTGAGTTATGGTTGGGAGGCTCTGACTTACAACTGGCAGCTTTGCGTTCGATTTCGTTCCCGTGGGTCGATAAACGTTGATGGTCAAGCAATCTTCTGAGAACTCCGTGACGGATGAGCTCTTGAAGAGATGTTAATATTATCATCTAAGGACATCACAATGGTGCAAGCTGACTTACAGGCTGAAGACACCCTTTCCCAAAATTACTCGCGTCGAATGATTTCACATCTACGCGGGTTTTCAAAACGGGAGGTCGGAGACGTAAATTGCCGATGGGTGGTTCAGCATATGGAATACCTGGATGAGGTGACCAGTTAAAAAAAGGAATGGCCATATAATAACAATGCGAACTCACCACCAAAGAAATCCAGCCTCAGATCGGTAATATCTCTGCCGACTAGCGTCGTTTTCCCCAGTTTAACCTGGGGCGCAGCATGCACCAGAGATAGAACGCAAAGGAAGCCAGCAATCGGTAACAACATCGTGGACAGTGGTGGTGACTGAACAACCTGAACCTTGAACCTTGACAGGGGGCAGGTCGGTTAAGAGACACTAATATCAGCTCGCCTTTTATGCAGACCAGGTATAGATCTCAGCCATGATCAATCCAAGCCCGCAGCGTCTGATTGATGTTGACGGATCTCGGTTATAGCGCCAACGGAGTCAGCGGATCAGCTGTGTAAACTTTGAAGGAAACTTTTCCCCAAATTACGCACCCAAAGGCGATGTTCACCATGCGGCCTGCTACACCGCAGTGGGAAATCAGCCTCATGGATAAGCTAAAAAATACACAATAATAGATCCTAACCTGATTTACGCAACTTCGAAAATCTCTGCTCCCACGTTTAGAAGAATGACAGTGGAACGTCCATGAGAAGGCCAGAATGAAACGGAAATATAACGCCGCTCGCGCCCTCGAAGGTTTCTTGCACTTTGTCGCGTCGCCACCAGGGCGGCGAGGGTTCTAGCCGTAGGGATGTCTGCAATGGCATCATGAAAATTTGAATTGATGCCGAATTTGGTGTACTTCACATGCCGTGGTAATTCGAACTTCGTTTACTCGTTTTTCCTTCTTGGAACGTGTCGGTGACTGGTCTTGGTGATGTGGTCAACGGAACGACAGCCTGTTATTCTCAAGGGCGACACCCGAACTCGAACACCGAACCATGATAATAGTACTCAATCAAATATCAAACGCTCCTCGTCATGTACCAAGCGTCTATTATTGCAGCGAGTCGAATTTCAGTGAGGCCTGCATGTCGGACAACAGGATAACCTTCGTTCATCTAACAATTAAAATCGTCACTAGCGTTTCACATAGATAAATGTAAAGGTTACCATCAAGGCCAAGGTTAGACCTATTACAAGATGAGACGTAGTATCAGTAATGATATGTACCTTTGACCATTCCCAAGAGGTGCAGGTGGTGTTTAGAGGATGCTTCACAGAGACAGGCGGAACCAATAACAACGAGAAGTTGAGTGAGCTAGAAGCTAGAATATCAGGAACCAGAGGAAAGATTAGAGAAGACGTTCAACTGCAAACGAATGGTGGGGAATTTCCAAGGAGAAAGTATTTGAAGCAAACCATTGCAAATCTGTTTGAACGTGCTGCTGAGTACAGAGAGAACGAGGGACTGAGGCGAATGTCGAGGTGGAAATATTAAGTTAATTACAGACGGTACAGGTAACATGAAGGTTGAGGCAGGATTCCTGATATTTTGAAGCTCAAGGCCATGCCTATTACGATTCGCTCTTGGGTGCCTGCAGGAGGTGCTGGCGAACATGGGCCATATATGTCATAGTTTGCTCTATCCTATATACCAGACGAAAGTCAATAAAATGGGCAAGAGAAAGAGAAAAAAGGACGGCGCACGTAGCAATTCCGGTCTCCTTTTTCAACGCTTTTGTCGCCATATCCCTCGCGAATCGTGCACTGTTCAAATCCGGATATCTGGGTGCTAGAATCCGTGCAAGAGTGTCCATCGAGGTTCCTTTGATCGCTTTTGTAAACAGATGGTCATCCATGGTAATGTGTCTCTTCCTTCTTTCCCTCTCTTTATCTTGAATTCTAATACGCAACTCCATTCCCTTGTGTCCGAGGAGCTCTCCCGAGGTCATTTTTAGGTATTTGTCCAAACCACCTTTCTGGGAGCAAGAGTTGAGAACTTTTTCTGGAAGCTGAACGCGAGAAACGCACGGTTTTGATGGTCTTCAAAGCCCTAGTAGTCAACTTAAGCCGTAAGGTTTCGCCCAGAATCTCGGACTCTAAGCGCTTTTGCTGAACATTTGGTAGCCATGTCCGGCGTGTTTTGTGCTTCGAGAATGGAACGTTGTTTCCGTATTGTTTCATCTTCCCTTGGAATAGACCTTGCTGTGCCCGTTTGAAGGGCTGGGAGACGGCCTCCCATACTGCGCCAGTTGGGAACATGATGAGCTAGTGAACGACAAAAGTTGTCAACGAGAGTCTCCGAAATGGAGGGAACATTATTTGGCTTTATTAAGAACACAAGTTATTGGCCTCCGGCTCCCTTCGGAACCTCCACGAATGGCCCTTGTTTTTCACCACAAACGACTTGCCAGAATCGGAGGCTTCGCCTTTTCGCTGTTCTCACTCAATCTTTGAAGAATTTGCAGCTCCCAATCGTACTCGCAGCTGTGATATCCCTCCTGGCTCTTTTCTGATATCTGTATTCGCGATGGCGACTGTATCATCACCTAGGACGCCAGAGACAGTGCTTCGACACGCTTGCCCACTGGTTTCATTCGCGGTGACGTCTTGTTCAAACCCCATAACTAGAACAAGGACTTCGCTCATGACATAAGTTTTGTGATTTTTCTCTTGTTTTGGCGGAGGAAGGCACTCCAAACTTGGAGTCGGTTCCTTGTCGAGGCATAACTTCGGCCCCAAAGGCACTTCTTTTGCGCCGCAGAAGTCCTTGAAACAAGAAGATATTCATTTCTCCAAGGACTTCTGGATATCGCCTATATCAGTTTTTGCGCTCTCGTTTCTGTCGTCAATTGCTATTGCCTCCAAATCAACGTGCGTCCGGCTTCTACGGCTGCTTTTTGGAAATGCGCTCATATCCATTAGTGTTAACCGTGAAGTCATCAACTTTATGTCCTCTGATAGTTACCTTGTTGAAAATAAAGACTATCCTTTGTCGTGTCAGGACACTGGTCAGTCCGCTTCAATGATTTGTTCATGGTATTAGTCGATCTTCTTTCTCTAATAGTCCCTGCCTTGACGGTTTTCTCCTGCCTTCGTCCTGATACATGTTGTATTCGCAGAAGTTACAATACACATGTTGGCATGGTAAATTACTCGGAGTTACGCTTGACCGTCAATGTTCAATGGGCCTTATTCTCTCCTCAAGTCCTCTGTGAATCGTCTTCTAAGGTAATCTCAAATATTGTCTTGTACTGCGTTGTGCGAGCTGGATTGCTAATTGCTGAAGATCAATATCATGGAAAGTGGCTGTTGTTAGCCTTCTGAGGGTTCAAGGCGTAGTCAACAATCTCCAGGGCATTTTCGTGAAGACATATTGCGCGGGGAAATCGAATCGTCCAGTGCTTCTGCTCTGTATCAACCCCAAATAAACGTCAGGAAGCCTTTCATATAGTCAATTCGTTCCAGATCCAGAGGGGAAAGTGCTCTAGGAAGAAGAATTACTTAGGTCGGTCCACCTGATTTCCAGGAACGAGGGACTTAAGACTCAGACTTCAGTGACATATTCCGCCTAGTTATTCTCAAGCGGGGAATTTTTGCACACGGTACTCATCAATAGATCAAGCGTTCCCTTTGGAACATCGATGTCGTTCTACTCAGTGAAGTAACTCTATCTCAATAAATTCAGAAAAGGGCAGGATATTCAATGTGAGCCAGCGGCAGGCACTCCTGAGCCACTATTTCAACGCTTACTGTTATACAGATTATCCACAATCTCATCGGGGAGTGTGCGACTGTCGACAAGAGGCGCTATGTACTTTGATCAGGATGAGGTAAATCAAAGCCTTCTTAATCTCGATCGTATGTCTTTTCCGGATTAGAACGGATGCCGGAACCGATTGGCGAATCCTTACCTGCAGATGGTAAGTGTTGTGCATACTTCCTGTTGCAGAGTACCGACCCTTCAATTTGGCAACATGTTTATAAAATAAGCTCCAACGTACCAAGGGTCCTTTCCCGACATCCTCGCTGTCTATCCCCGGCATTCCTCCATCAACCTGCCCCAGCGCTCTTGATAGGTTCTGGGCGCTTTGTCTGTCCAATGCCTGCTGATAGAGGCAGATCTTCCAGGCGAAATGATGCTTCAGGTGCGTCCAATGTTCTTCAGCACGCGCCACCTGGATTCGAGCATAACATTCTACAGCAGTTCGTGACGCGTCTCATGTGTTAACGTGCGCCTGGACTCAAAGTGATCAAAGTGACGACGCGCCACACGATCTTGAGCCTATCGATGCTTCAGCAGAGGCCCCTCTGGAAGGTGCACAGCAGCCGATGCTCTTCGAACAGGAGACAAGTCCTCTGCGACGGACAAAACCTACTGGCCGGAAGAAGCCCGAGAACCATATCCCACGACCGCCGAACGCCTTCATCCTCTTTCGTTCTTCCTTCATCAAGAGTCGGCACGTCTCTAGCGAGGTTGAAACCAACCACAGCACGCTCTCCAAGATCATCGGGTTGACTTGGCAGAACCTTCCTGAAGAGGAGCGTCAGAAGTGGCACGCGAAGGCGAAGATCGCGCAGGACGAGCACAAGCGCCAATTCCCACAGTATTCCTTCCGGCCTATCCACAGCAAGGCGAGAGGCACAGTGGCGGAACGCAAAAGACTTCGCGAGGTGGGACCCAAGGACCAGAAGCGTTGCGCTAAAATTGCAGAGCTTTTGGTTTGCGGGAAGAAAGGCCAGGAACTCGAAGAGGCGATCCATGAGTTCGATAAGCACCACGTCCCGGAGATTGTGACGCGCTTTGAGACTCCAATAACCGCGACCAGCTTTTCATCTACTCAGAGCGAACGCCGGTCTTCGTCTCCTGTTACTTTGCGCATTCCTTCACCACCGACGCGGCGGCCGCGCAAAGTCTCTGCGCCTCCATCTGTTCGTGTTACACCTCCACAGGAATCTCTTCTTCCTATGCCTCTCAGTCATTCTTTCGACACACATTCGTTTGATACGCTCGATCAAACACCTTCATTTGTGAGTCGCACGCCTATATTAATGAATAACATAATTGATAATGGAATAGGACCTGCCTTCGTTCGCTTTCACTGTCACCCAGCCATCAACTGCACCTTTCGCCGAGGACAACTACACCGGAGACACCATTAATTCTTCAATACACGCCTATCACCCACAACCCTTCCAACAAGATCTTTCGAACCTCTGTCCAAATCCTCAATATCCGTCGCGCGTGGACGATTCATGGCCGCGACATGGATCGCCTATCTCTAATTCGACCAGCAGCATGCCATCCACGCCATCCCAATTGTGCATTCCGTTCCCGGAGTCCTACGCCCCTAACACTTTCCACGTAAACGATGTCGACTACGGGACAATAGCTGGAGGCTCCTACTGCGATTTCTCACAATACCCGCCATACGCTCCAAACCCCAAGCCGAGCTTTGGGGTTGCCGCGAAAGACTCTGGATTGGACAGACGTTTCTCAGACATCGATTCATCTCAGCTGCAAATGAACCAGGACCTCGACTTCTCGGCGTTTATGCAGATGGCCTCGCTGCCGATGGATACCACCCTTACTCCCTTTGAATACTTCCCCAACTCTTTCGAGTGTTTTATTATTATTGTTTATTCATATCATTTATGACCGCATTTAAATTTCATCCATCCCATGTTTGTAGGTCCTTGAAGGATCACCCTATTTTTACGGACTCACGACGATACCCCCATTAATGTACTACTTAGTGTATTTCCCCCCAGCTGCGCTGTTATTTCGTTATCGGCCAGTTTGTTTTGTTTTTTATAGTAGATTTACAATTCATTTGCGGCAGGTCCCATCCACCGGCTGCCTTTTTGCCTGTGGCCCCATCACTATTACTTTAAAGTTTGAAAGGGATCAGAGGCTACAAGGACTTTCCTTAGTTGAGGAACTGGGGCTGGTTTCCACATGAGATGTTCGTATAATATCATGGTCCGAGCTGGTATAATGGCCGTCGACAACTGTATAGAAACTACCAGATCTGGATTATATGGCATGGAGAGCACAGATATTGAACCCGACAGCTCACAATTCCCTGGGCCCGCCCTTTCAGAAATTTCAAAGTGATGCAAGACTCGAAGGCGTTATGCTGACTTGAGACATCGAAATAAAATAACATGTTATATCATCCTTACTGAATAGTATCAGCGGTGTCTAACTTGCCGGAATCATGAAAAGCGTCGTCTCGGGTTTGCACTGGCCCCACAAAACGGGTACGTCCCCAAAGATCCACGCAAACGCCACAATCAAAAAGATTCCTCCAACTGAAACTATCGCATAGTTCATGTTGAACTGCGTCACAGGCTGAGCAGTTGGGAGGATGAACAGGACACAGATGAAACTATGAACTATCAGGATCGCAAGGCGAGCTCCGTCAGGGATGATGAAGCTGGTCAATATGGAGTCGCGTACCGAGATACTGGCGATGTTAATTGCCATAGACCACTTTCCAAGATGAAAAGGTCCCCGCTCTTTCATTCTAAAGACGATAGATCCAATTTATCGATCTCAATTTAATACAGCAAAATGGACTTACGCTGACGGCCAGAAAACGCGAATGATGATCGGTTGCGCATACCCAAGCATAACTGAAATAGCAGCAGAGGATAGGATCGCATTAAACTAGATGGCAACGTAAGACTGAATCCTCAACACCTGAAAGATGAGACACAGCAGACTACTCACGGCGATGACAGAGCCAATATAGGCGCAGGAAATAACACAACCCACTAGCACAGACAGCCATATCCCGATATATGGCGCCTGAAATCGATTCAGCGCCATAAAGTGGCGCTTCATAGGGGCGGCATTATCCCGAGCCAAAGCATACATGAGCCTCGAGCTCGCCGTGAACGCAGTCGCCGCCGCCATGAATTGAGCCAGCGCAATGACCGTAAGCACATAAGCGTCAGGCGCTGCCCAACAGCGTCGAAGTAGAGCTGCGCGATGGGGATGGCATACGAGGTCGATTGCACCCCTGCAATACTTTGGACAGAAAAGAGGAGCGCAAGCATGTAGGCGAGGCCGATTAGCCATGAGCCTATGATGCTGCCGACTACGGCTACGGGCGCCAGGAACTCTGCGCGTTTAGCTTCTTCGGCGACCTGGGCAGCAGTTTCGCATCCTTCGAGGGTATAGACAGCCTTCATTTATTTTTATTAAGTAGAACATGTGCTAATCAGAATGAAACGTATTGTGACTTGCCTGTAGGAATCCCAAGAGGACAACAAATCCCCTCGAGCCCCATCCTGTAAAGCTGAACCTATCCAGCTATCAAATTACCCGCATAGTATGAACAACTCACTTCTCGTAGTCAGTGAAGACAAACGTTGCATCGTTCTATAGCAAAATGTAAGCTTTTCGTCATCGAAATCTATAACAAGGACAGACCTTCGTTGGCGCTTTCGTTAGTAGCGTTATTACCAGAACGAATGTACCACCAACAGTCCACCAGACATTGAAAGAGCTCATGCGACCAATAGCTTTGGTGCCTATGTGTTTATTATCCCTATAAGTTGTGACTCCCCACCGATAGCGGCCTATCTCAACCCGTGTCAAGGTGATTTTCTGGCCGATTTCTATCAACGACGCAAGATATAATGCGACGCTAGAAAAGAGACTTTGCCTTAGGGCAAATTGGAAGTTTTGAAGTGATTCTTACCTTAGGTTTCCTGAAGTTCCTGTCAACATCATAGCGATTGTGTAAATCCAGCCGGTGCAGACTGAAATTGGTGATGAGAAGAGAAGGAGGACGAGGAAAAATATGCACGCACATCCTAGAGCAGGGGCGTCGGGTTTCATTTTGCAAACCCAAAAATACAACCCTCCCATGGTCGGACTGTGGCATATGTCAGAGGACGGATGTTGCTCAAGCGCTCCAGCGCTTGAGTGTGTTTAGAATAGACGCACTATGCACTGCATATTTCTGCCAAGCTCAAGGCAATGAGCAGCATGAACACGGAACAGATCTATTGGACGCATTGGTAGCCATTGCAATACGACGAGGTACGACATAGTACATACGTTCCAACCCCAGAAAAGACCTAAAGATAGGTTAGTGGTCTATATGTATTCTTCAACGCGAATTCTTGCCACGCACCTAAGGGACCTCCAGAAAAAAGACCAGTCTGGAAAGCGCTGCTCATTCCTGTGAGAATGCCGATAGCACAGAACGACATTCCAAGGACACCGAAGAGAGACATTTCTCTGCGAAATTCCGACCGATAACCAAGTTCGAGGAGACGTTTGTCCGATTCATCTTGGACTTCGACAGGGGCCAGATCTTCCAAGTCCTTCTCGTTGGGCTGCGAAATTGTATCCGACGGACGCCTGTCTGGCTCGTTTGGCATGGTCGCTGAGTTCTGTTTGGCTGGATCTGTCGACAGTTGGCTATCGAAGAGTTGAAGATACGCTGGTGGGAATGCTGATAGCCTTTAAGTAGAAAGAAGCTCGATATTAATAGGCATGATATCCATCGGAACCGTTCGTTAACAGAGTCTCTTGGTCTCCGTGGGTGAGTTCCATTCGGCGACTGATTCCTGGGCCGTAATGTCATCTATAGTTCGCCATGGGTGATAGTATCTGTGAACTTCCTCGAACGGTATTTCCCTCTGCTGTCTCGTCTAAATTTGCATTTTACTGGAAGTCGGACCACCGTCGATATCGTCGTTATTTGTACGCGCGTTTAAGTATAAAATCTCGGGGCTAAAGAAGTATATGGATGTCTGAGGGCGTCAGAATGGATGGCTGAACGCTGAACGTGAACACGGATGTCCACGCACTTTGCTGACTTCATTTATTTAAGCTCCGCTTTCCGGAGTTTGAATGGATCCGACTTCGCTCTCGTCGTGCTTGACCGTGACAGTGAACTCAGTACTAAACATCATCAAGACTACGAGTAATCGCTTGCATACTCTACACGTCATTTATATTCTAGAAGGCTACCGCGTACCAGCAACAACAATCTGAATTATTCACAGATTCTTCTGACAAGGACCATAACGCGGAATTCACCAACTCGCATTTCATACGCAGGTCAGACGATATTCATCCAGTCGTCCATAGAGAATTGTGGGCATGGATAATACCGTTTCTCTCGACCAGATCTTCTCTACCTCCCTTCTCAAACTCGTTGTTCCCGACACCACTCTTGACTTCCCTCCAACGACCTCAACCGATGACTGGCTGGACAGGGCGCGTTCTGTCTCAGTAGAACGAAAACAAGCATTCTTCGGTGCGAATTTTCGACTTTATATGACTTCCGTCGCATTTAAAAATATCAGATGAACATCTACAGTCTCTTCTGCTTATTTACATCAAGAATCCAGATGCAGAGCCTCCCACAGATCCATCGAATCCGCCAGAGATTCTCCTTGACCTCCTAGCACATATCCAAGTGTCTATGGAAGCCTCGTACATATCTCAAACGGCTGCAACAGGTCCGGAGACACCAAGAAATTCAAAACTGCTGTTAACTCCACGAACAAGCTCGCTCGGTCGGCCCAACCAGCGCCTTAACCCACATCCCTCTATTCTGCCGCCGAGTACGCCGCATCCAATGCCAGCGACAGGTGATCAAGATCGCAAGTACAGCACGGCAGAGGGACAATACTCGTTGCCAACATATGGGGGAGCAACACATCAGAAACCTCGCCAGAAGGGTTTGCTCTACTATGGTCGGACGCACAAAAGCAATGGGTTGCTGTTTATAAACTGGATATAACAGTGTGTTAGTTGCACGATATTCTGTGTTGCCAATTACTCACTCACAATAGCTTTCCTCCGCCTCAATTTCACTAATCCATTGCTGTGCCTTACCATTTCCGCTACATTACGCGAGAAGCCCATACCGACGCACCCTACACACCCCCTCACGCGATTTTTCAGTTCAATAGAAGGCTTCAAAGCGCACCAGACGGATTCACCCAAATCACCAGGCGCAAACGGTCAAGAGGGAGATGAGGAGCGCCAACTGCTTGATGGGCTCGAGGAAGTCAATCTCCTTGAAGGTCTTCTGGCTGCACCGACTTTCTCCAAAGCCGACATCACTCTGCCGTCTCTTCGCCTTGGGACAGTTTCTCGACAAAAATTGTTTTCGCTGCCTCCAGTACTTATTAATTCTCCCATACTACCTTCACCATCTCCAATGACGGCTGTGCGCAAAGCCCATCCCACGCTGCGCAAATCATTCCGCAAGACACTGCAAACCGTCTCCGGATTCAGGGTGCGCATGTTGACAGTGTTCGTTCCTTACGTCCTGCTACCAGAAACCGAAGGCGTCATCGAGGGTTTGACCGAAGAGGAAAAAGAGCTTGAGCGGAGAGAGGCTGGGAGTGAGGAGCGCACGGTCGTGTTGTGTGTTGAAATCGAGAATTCCGGGGACTTGGGAATGACAGCGGGGTTCATGGTGGAGAAGGTCGATGTGAGTATTGGGGGTGAAGGGGCCAAAGCAACGCTCATTGGGTGGGGAGAAAACGGTTTCACGCCGGACGCTGCAAAAAGCACATTCCCGTTGCGCATCGGACCTCTCGCGCAGTATAATCTTCTCTATGCCGTGACTTTTATGAGATCGCCGGAAGAGATTAACGCTTTTTCCTTCGCTCATGGGGTCAACGATACCCGAGCAGCTCCAGATCTCCAACGAGCTGTCACGATCAACATCTTCGGCAAACCCTACTTCCCCCCTCCATCCTCGTCAAGAGCGCTGCTCATCCCTCAACCAGAAACACTATCGTATCCCACTCAAACATTCTCGTCGAGATGGAACACTGTGCTGGACCTCGCTGCTCAGCCAGCGCACCCGAACGAAGCAATCGATCCGGCAGACCCTACCGCAGACTATCCAAACGTGATGCCAGAGCCTGCATCTCCTTTTCCTGGTGGGCTCTCCATGTACAGCTCGAACACGACGCCTGGGCTGCAGATCGAGAGCTCGACGCCTCAGTACTCCGCTACCGCAGGCAGCAAGCGATTCACGCTTATGCCAGGCGCCAATTTCGCTGGACGCACACTCAAAAATATTACCCCGAGTCGGTCGTTGCGGTCAGATATCGCTCGCGAGACCTCGCCCGTTCCTTCGTCGCGGCTTTCGGCGTACGCGATGTCGGCTGCAAGCTCGATGCAGTATCTGAAGTCACCCACGACGTACAGTGCCCCGCCTCCACCTTCTATGCCATCTTCCACGTCCGTTCAACCTCTGGTTGGCCTACCGCAGCCTCCAGATTCTCCTGAACCACAAGGCGGTATACCATCCGGTCTGGAGACACCAACGACCCCAGCATACCCCGCGTATCCCATGAAGTCCGCACTGCCGCCAACACCTCTGTCACAACGGCCAGTGTCGTCTCCCTCTAATGTTGGCCTCAGCGTCGAGATCAGGCGCGAGCGCGGCGTCGGGGCAGAGTATGGTCTGGGCGGAATGCCACAGACACCGCTGCCGTTTGTGTCCGGGGCGTTCGGCGAACAGACAATGCTGTCGAAGCTGCAGCAGGCTGGCGCGAGCGGGGAGAACGTCGTGGTATCTGTCGGACTGCTCCCTCCTTCACGGGCCGGTGTAGATGAAACGATTGATTCAGGGCTAGGCTTAGGTTTAGGGAAGATATATCCGCTGGACGTGTTCACGTTGGATATTTTCGTATTCAACCAGAGTTTGTGGCCAAGACGGTTTGAGGTTACTTGTCCTGAGCGGCGGCGGCGAAGGAGAGGTGGAGAGGAAACTGGTGTATATGACGGTGGTAGTGTGGCTGCAAGAAAGATGGGATATCCTGGTGTTTTGCCTCTGGAGAGCAGAATTCGGATAGGGTAAGTTCGAATTCGTCAATCCTCTTTGGACGTTCTTTGAATATTCGTCGTAGTCCTCTTCGGCCATCCGCGTGCCAGTCTGTCAGGATGGATTTCCTTGCTGTTTCGCCTGGTGTGCATGCTATTGATACTCTTACATTAACGGATGTTGAAACTGGATTTTCAACAAATTTACGGTGCGTTCGAAATTTTCTAAAGGGTAACAACATATTTACTGTTGGTCTTCAACCTTATAGCTCGGTCCTCGACATCGTGGTACATGATCCAAAGGATTAGTACATACTGTACACCATTAATCGTTTTTTTTTTTTTTTTTTTGATGTCAATTTAAGTCTATTAAGGCGTAGCCCTATGCAGACGTAACACATTGGAGACATGTAAATAGTACCAGGACACTGTGCCCGACTCCTTTCCCTCAGATTCCTTGACCTCGGTCCTCCGGATATCCTTTACTTGCTGGGTGGGGTTACTATATAGTCTGGGTTCTGATTTCTGTATGTTTCATTTGAGGGGGGTGCATCTTTCCGCTAGGTACCGTGCTAGAGCAACAGTACAATGCCATTGGGCATAGGGACATATGGAATATGGGGGAATTTTTAGAGATAGTGGTTCGTTCATTGGTGGTTTGGGATTTGCAAAGCGTAAGGTGACATATCGCGTCTAACTGAGGTTGATCTATATTGGTGGGTCAGGATGGAGAGGGAAGGGTGTTGATCATTTTTGGGGGCGATATCGTGAGACGCGACAGTGAGTTCCAAATATGAACATACCATCGCGACACAGGTGGTCACATAATTTGGGATCTTCAACCATAATTCGGATCGAGAGACTGACAGTTGGTGGAGTGTGCGGTCTTTGTGGATGCATGTAGTGTGGTCACGGCTTGTGCATATGACGATCTTGTAGGAGCAGTAGGCTCTCGAGGGCGTGTAGGATAGGTGCCGGTGGGTGGATTCTGAGAGATAATCTGATTGAGCACTGTGAGGGCATGTCGGGTGTGAGCGCTGAGGGCAAGGTGTGTTGTGGTGGTAGCAGACTGTATGATGACCAGAGTGGCCAGCACCGAATCCATTAAGGACTCAAGGTGGTTCAGTTGGTCTGCTGCCACGTCATCCAGGAGGACGGCAGAGGGTGGTGTGGAGATCAAGGGTTCGTTTGGTGGACTGGGCTGAGATGATTCCAGAGAGACTTGTGCTTTCAAAGGAGTGGGCGGAGTGAGCACGAAATGTGCATGAGATGTTGTGCTGCCAGCTGTGCTGGCATCCTGGTCGATGTTCGTTGTTTTACGGGCTGGCTGGGCTTGCTGCGCTTCATCAGGAGGTGTAGATTTCGACGGAACAGAGGGTTTCTTCTTTTGTTTGGGTTCCCTTGTCGCTGGAGGGCGTTCTTCTGCAGTACGAGCGCGTCTAGCACTAGTACGACGGGTGGCGGGCGTCTCGGCCGAGTTTGATGGTGGTGGTTCAACCGTGAGAGCCATCACCATTAATCGTTATACCCTTTCCTGTCATCACTAGTCTCGTCCCCATCCGTTTTGGGCGATTTTATCGTGAGAACTCGAGTCGATCAATAAATTGATGAACGAGTTATCGCCCAGAACGTCTGGTGCAGTTCGACCGTGCAACCCCCCATGGTCACGGCACATGATTCTGTCACAGCACATGATCCCACAACTCTTGCCCACCGCGACTGAGTTCGACCACTAAACATACGAAAGGCGCCCCATCGCTGAGCAATTCTGACTGAGAATATTAATTAAATTATTAGGGTTAATGGACTTGGGTTAAAATTAGTTATTCAGTTGATTTCTCTGCTTTGCCTTCGCAGTACATGAATTTAAACTTACTTCTGTAATTTCATGGCAGTGGACATGTCTGTGGCAAGTCTAACATCCCTAAGCCTTCACTTGGCCTTCACATCCTCGACAAAAATCTGCAACATCTAAGAGTGCTAATTCTGGGCTGCGCAGAAGACATTCTCAACACCAAAATGGAAGCACATTTCTATTGCCTGTCATCTTGCATTATTTTTCAATGGCAGCGCTTACACGGTGGCTACACCCGCAATAATAATACTATGCAATCAAATTACCTGTATCACTTTAAGAAAGTATCTTTGATTTAAACTACAAATTATCTACTACAGGAGCTGCGAGCAAAGTCCTGACTTGTTCTCGGATGCCAGAATACGTGTGGTAGCTGGATTTTTCTGATGCGCAGCTTTGAGAATTTATTTCATTGAGTTTCTTGCTCTGAGCAGGTGCAGTACTTGATGCAAAGGTTTAGGTTATGGAGCCTATGTAGAACTGACATGGAATAAGCAGAATCAGCCCAAAATCAGCCATGCGGCGTGAATCGAACATCGACGCATTCGCCTTTTGACCGCACG